>JADBJO010004435.1:50000-105000 GCA_016801955.1 Conus betulinus | reverse complement strand
GTTTGGCGTGGAGTCAGCTGTTACTTCACAACGGTTTTGTGGACAATTTCTCCCCAGCCGCTGTTCGAGAATATGAATTTGGAACAAACCAAGGATCCAGTCAGCAGACGCTTAGGGGGAGATTATGGTATATATTCAATTTCTTTTCTGGCTTGTCGTCCTATCAGGAAACACTGGTCTTGTTTGCTCTGAACAGTGGAGTGGGTTTAAAATAGTGACTACGTTGTGTAAATTTGGTCTTTCCTTTTTCCATCTCACTCTAAATTGCTGATGTGTACTGATATGTATGTCGGGGCGCGCATTTCGCCGAATTCTGTCACCCTGCTAGCGCCTGGTGCTTATCAAGGTCTTCGTTCCCAGTTGTTTTGTCCGTTTTGCATGCAACAAATCTCACCATCTAAAGACACGCAGACACTGATCTTCCAACGAATTTTGTCAAGTGGGGGGTGAACAACTGCACACTGAATTTGGAGTCATTAGGCTGACAGAAAGGGAAAGCCAAGACCAATGGTCTCCCCCCATCGCCCAAATCCTCTCATTTCAAGCTGGAAAATCTTTAGTATGTACACCCCCCACCTTCCCCCGCCTCCCCAGTCCGTCTCCTCTTCACAGGCGTCAGTCAGTCAAGGCTTCAGAGAAGTTACAACGTCCGTCTTGTCCCCGGCGCTAGTCTCGCGAGACCAGCACCAACGCCGTCTGTTGGCCGCCAAAGTCTCAGTGCTGGCCTATCAGGGGAGATCAGCTGGAGAGAGAAGGCGCGCGAGCTATGAAATATGCAGCAGGATCGGTCAGCTTTGGCGAGAACACTCTGACATCTGTTTGGAGAACAAAGAAAGGCTGCTGACGGACCAACTGCTTTTTGTTTGTTCGTTTGTGTTCATTTGTTTGGATGGCTTTTTTTTTCTTTCTTCTAGAAAACAACCGCACTTGTCCTAAATCATATGATCACCGGGATGTGAATTTTCACACACATGCATGTCTACTATCATAGTTATATTTAGAGGACCGAACGAATCGAAAAAGTCACGTTCAAAAAAAAAAAAGATTTCCTGTGCATTCTTGTCTGTTATTTTGCTTTCAGTTTGATCTTACATCGCTCACTAGAAGTATTCCATACTGAGCTAAATTCAGGTTTTTCCTGTCGGTAGTCGCGTCACCAGAAAATCACCAGAAACCCCGGAATGTGTCACAGGGAGCAGCTGCCGAGGCCAGAGGCTACCTGATGTAATAACACCTGGGGGGTTCATGGTTCGAACTTTACCAGAGCACACAGACCTCCTCAGTTGGCTGGTTTGTTGCCTTGGTCATTTCCCATTCAATGAACGAGTCAGTATGCAGGATTCAGACCGCACAGAAGAGTCAACCTCACTTCACGGATCGGTCTTGAGAGAGTGTTGCCCGAGGTTCCCCCCGTCTGTGTGCCTCGCGCCTTGCTGTCTTTCCAGAGTGCAGCCCTGCTGCCGTAGTTTTTTTTCTCAAGGAAACATGGAATGTTCATGGCAAAATCATGACACCCCCCCCCCCCCCCCCACCATCTCATCACTCGTCTTGAATAAAGGACCATCAAATTCACTCATCTTCTATCCAATGACCTGGCCTCGGGGTGCTGGGTTTTGTATCCAAGTGTTCCGTGTTGGCAGATCCAAGGACAAAGTCCTTGGGCGGGGAGGAGATGGAAGAGGAAAAGGGGTGGTGGTGGTGGTGGTGGTGGTGCACTTGACTCCAGTGAGGACATTCATGTCGTCTGTTTTCATGACCAGTCAGCACCGGTAGATCGCTCAACACGCCTTGTTCTGCGTGACTCAAGTCAAACCAGGCACTTCTGAAAACCGCATGAATCCTGCGGCAGTGCTGAGCCTGCTCTGGTGGGCGTCCTTGCAGTGATCTGATGCCAACACAACTGTGGAATTCTGCTCCCTGGACGGAAAGAAAACTACACAAACCCTAGATGTGGAAGTGCATGTGGGAAGAGAGAGAGGGCAGGGGACGGGACTGGGGCGGGAAGAGGGTATCGGAAGAATGTGACATAATGGTAATGTGGTTGAGAGAGACAGAGAGAGAGAGAGAGAGAGAGAGAGAGAGAGGGGAAAAATGAAACGACCTGCCTCCCTTCACTTCCTCTCACCAGTACCTCTCCCTCTTCCCGCAAAACAACGTACAAGAAGCTGTAAGAGCACAAATTTCTACACAATACTTTCTTACAAACAACAGTGTATTGTGGAGGAGTGTCATCTCATCGGGACGTTTACAACAGAAAGTACACTCAAGGACTATCGTCATCCATGATCAGTGGTCTCTTACAATGTCAGTAAATAACGGGACCCAGTGCTCCCAGGTGCCCTGTCTTTCATCAGTACAGACGATCCCCAAGTCACGCTACTGGCTCATTAATTCATTCCCCACTCCATAGCACCCGAGGGCCGTGGCCGCGATAGCTCATTCAACTGAGCCGCTGGTTACCGGTGATTGAGTCCACGCTGACTGACACTGGGTCGTCGTTCACTTGGTGTCCACAATAAGGGAGGTAACTGATGGCTCATTTGTCCCAATCAACGGAAGTTTGAAGCTGGTCTCTTGAGGAGGCACTTCCTGTCATGCTGGTCGTAGCTTGCTCTGTCAGAGCGAGAGAGTCAAGGATAATGATGTGAGCTCAGTAATGGAGTCTCTCGTAGCATAGCTAGCTCTCTGGTCACAAAAGGGAAGCGTTATTTGTGGGAAGCGACTGCAACGAAAACTTTTATTCCTTCACCCCCCCCTCCCCCGCCTTTTTTTTCATTTTCTTTCACTGAAACGCGAAAGAATCACGGGAGTTCACTTTCGGTTCACGTTGACATTGTACGGCCATGCAGAATTCAATCCAAAACTCATGTGCAGGTTTTCTTTTGCTTCTCCTTCTTTTCCATCGTCGTCGTCGTTGTTGCCATCGTCGTCACGTCGTCGTCGTCTCCTTTTTTTGGCAGTTTCATATTTTGTCCATTGTGAAATAATCAAATTTAAAACTAAGGTCATAATGACAGTAGAGCACGAAGAAGCTCAGAATATCAGACAAGGCATAAAAAAAAAAAAAACTACAGCGAGGATGAGGATGCTGAAGACGATGCTGTACAGTTCCGTTCTTTTCATAGACAACATACAGGTCTGCACTCCAAGTTTCCTTACACCATCCCAGATTCAGCCAAGCCCGAGAGAAACAGACACTTGCAGTGTTACAGACATCCATGAAATAGAAAGAGCACAACCCGGCGTTTCCAATCATGCCGACTGAGCCTACAGCACGTTCAACTCTGGGTAGCAGCCGTTGGGACCAAGAATCCTATGCTGGGCCACCTCCGCACGGGTGTACTTTTTTTTCTTCTGCTGCTGCTTCTTCACTACCCCCTTTCCCGCTCTTTGCATCTCTCGCTTCTCTTTCTCAATCCCTTTTCTATGGGGGGGGGGGGGGGGGGGGGGGGGGGGGGGGGGGTCTCTGTACTTACTGATTTTTTTCCCTTTCATAAGGTTTAAGTTGCTTCCTTGTCTTTTTTTTCAGGTATCCATGTAAACAAACAACGCTCACGAATTCTGCACCAACGAAACATAGGCAAAAAGTATTTGCTTTTCTCTATTTTTTTTTCGGGAGATAATCACAAGGTTGCAACATAACCAGACAACTTGTGTGAGCATGACAACGCGAAAACAGACGCGAAGTAATTTGTTCTGTATATTTGAGAGATCATCCACGAACCGTTTACTGCAGGACTTGACCTGGGCTGGGATTTAAGTCCTGGCATTTTAATGAGGGCATGGTTCCGTTCGGAAATGGCTTGCAACCCTGATGTGGCCTCCCTAGCCAGGCGGGCAATAAACAGTCTGGTTGAAGGTGACGGGAGCAGCGACCGTGAGGTATTAGAGCGGATGAGGCCCCCAGGGGGAGGTAAAGGACATTTACCCTGACAGCGTGTTCCATCCCGATTACAAGCAGCAGAGCTGCTCTCACACAAAACAGAATGGAAAAAAATTGGAGCAGAACAAAATAAACACTGAGCGGACCAGGACTGAATACCGAGGTCACCTGTGTTTGTCACTGTTCGTCCATGTGTTCGTCTGACTATAGTCGAGATTTAAAAAAAAGGCTGTGCCAGTCTTGAATAAATGTTGATTAATGTGAGTTCATCTTGGGAGCAGGAGTTACCCTACTTGTTAATGATACATTATTGAATACACAGAGCTAAAGAAATATAGAAGAGTAAAAAAAAAAATTCCGATAGCGTGGAACAACATGGAATAAAATAGAATGGAATAACAGTAAAGACTGAAAAAGAACAGGTGGCAATTAAATGAATACAGCAAAATGGAACGGCATAGAGTTCAGTAGAAGTCGAACCGAATGAAACAAAAAACCGATGAAGATGAAACAGAAAAGAATACAGCAGAAACATAATTGAACGGAAGAGAACAAAAGTATACTGACAGAAAAAGAATAATGATTTAAAAAAAAAACAGATGAAACAAAACGGAATCACAGAGTAGACCAGAATAAAGGAGCTACCTTCATCCACCAGAACAATAAAACTAGCCCCTTTTTCAAAGAACTCATTCAAGACGAAACTGTTAAAGGTCAAAACAATATAGGCCATGGGGGTAAAGGACGTCAGCACACGAATTGTCCGAGGCCGTGCCTAAGAGCGCATGGAGACTGTGTATTCGCTATACTCAGCAATGAACAACAGGAATTTGGAGCGCTCCAGTTGGAAGCCAGGAAGGCATAAGATGACAACCGTCAGAAGAAACCATTACCAAACTCCTACATGCTGAGGTCCAATTCTTTATGCAAACAAAGCAAACAAGTGAAAAAGAGACGCACGCTCCGTTTACTTTGGACAGAGAAGACAGAAGCCCCTGGAGGTGTGTTTGTCAAGATGAAGTCATGCACGAAGAAAGAGGAGATGTCTGTTTGAGAAGCAGGCAGTCGACAAACGCTGCTGAAACCTATGCACATAGGAGCAACTCCCAGTGTAGGCTGAGAGCAGCACTGTGAAGAAAGACTAGGGAACAGACAGACCGACAGATTCTCTCTCTCCCTCACACACACACACACACACGCATGCACACACACGCGCGCACACACACACACACACACACACACACACACACACACACACACACACACGCACAATGAGAGAGAGAGAGAGAGAGAGAGAGAGACAGACAGACAGACAGACAGACAGACAGATGCACAGACAGACAGACAGAGAGAGAGCGTGGGAGGAGGGATGGTGTTGTCGACAGAGCCGTAGTGGAATCTTTGAGACTGGTATCGTACTCTGTGAGCTGAATATAGTACTGAAGAAGCCGAAAGCAATGAAATACATGAGTCCAGATGACAGTTGATTGCTGCTGACCCAGCTTGGCAGTGAAACAATACGAAAATACACTTAAAGACACATATGACTGCAGGCGGGAAGAAGGGTCACCTCAGATCTCCGCAGTGGCCATTGAGAGCCGATCACCGACAAAGGAAATGATCCACGGAAAGCAACCCTCATAAGCCGGCAGGCGTAACGCGAAGATAACACAGACCAGTACACCATGGAACTATTGGGCCCCTATCAAAGACGGCTTCACTGCTTGGTCAACCACTACCGATACAATCTGCAAGTCCTCCCAAACAGGCCCTCGTTCTCATCTGGTATAGACGGGTCTGTCAAAAAAAAACAACCAAGCAATCTCATTGCAAAAAGTTCCCAACCTCTCAGTCAAATATACTAATGGCAAAAAGTTAAGGGCCACCTGTCATTTGACGTTAGTGTCTGAGTGTGTAAATAATAGGCTTGAAACGAAGTCACAATGACCCAAACTTGGTTAGACATATTGAACAGATGTTCCTTAACAGATCACAACACCTAAAAAACCCACTGCTACAAGGTGGAGCGCAGCTGCACCGTTTGTAACCGTTTGCACCGTTTGTAACCGTTTGCACGAGTTCGGGCTGTCATCCCGGAGACCAGCAGTCCAAGTACCACTTACTCCAGCTCACCGCAGAGCACGGGCAGACTGGTGTCGTCATCACGTTCGCTGGACGAGGCAGCAATGGTCTCGAGTGCTGTTCACAGATGAGTCCCACTTCACCTTGGCATTCAATGACGGCAGGACCCGAGTGTGGTGAAGACCAGGAGAACGTTTCGCTGACGCCACAGTTCGTGAGGTGGATCATTACGGAGGGGGTTCTGTGATGGTCTGGGGTGGCTTCAGTCGTCAAGACATAACTCCCCTGTACATCATTCAAGGCATGCTGACAGGGGTGCGGTACCGTGACGAGATTGTGAGGCCCCTGATCCAGCCCGCCCTTCAGGCCATGGGTAACGCTGCTGTTTTCCAAGACGACAACGCCAGTCCACACCGAGCCCGTGTCGTGGACGATCATCTGCAGCAAGAGGGGATCATCCGGATGCAGTGGCCATCTCGCTCACCCGATCTGGCTCCAATTGAGCACCTCTGGGATGTCCTTGGACGGCGGGTAGCCCACAACCATCCCCCGCCTGTTGACGTGGCCCAGCTCACTCTCTTTCTGCAGCAGGAGTGGCAGGCCATACCGCGGGACGCTGCTCGGACCCTGGTGGACTCCATGCGTCGACGTTGTGCCGCTTGCCTGGCGGCAAACGGTGGCTACACTCGGTACTGAATGGTGCAGTTTTCAGTTGTGACTTATGTGACGATCCTGAGAAGGGTGATTGGACATTACAGCCCGCTGTCCGCGTTTGATTTGTTGATTTCGTGCAATGGTCCAATGAATTTGTTTTTGAATAAATTTTAGAAGATTTTGCGTCCGTTCTTCTTAACATTGGCTGTAGGGTTTTGGTCTGGTAGACAGCGTTGGCAATGGCCCTTAACTTTTTGCCAGTAGTATACATGGGCGCCAAGCATGTCTTTGTATTTATAGAGTTCAGAAGTCTGCCACATCTCCCCATGTAACAGAGAAAAAAGACACAGCTAAAGATGCCAGTGCGACCCACAGTGGAACTGTCCTCAACCGCCGAACCAACCTTTCGGGAGAATCCTGCATTATCCTTGGAAGCCTGAGTTGAGTGACAGGTCTCAAAACCTCGGCGAGTTAGGGCTTGTCTCCTTGTGAATGCGAACACTGGTTTCGGCAGTGCGCGAAAGAAACCTCCAGATGGTTCAACGGGCAAGACGGCGAATCCAGCAAAACGTTGTGGAGCACCAACAGGGGTCAGTGAGGCACGAAAGACACTGCTGGTCATCCACTGCGTCTAGGCTCATCTCCAGCCGTCTTGACTTTGTCTTGCCACTGGATTCAGATGGCAGCGACGAGACCCTGCGTAACCCTCCCTCTCTGTAATCCGATTTACGCGCAAGCACGACCTCAGCTTCTATATGCGAGGATCGGCCTGATCAACCGTCTTCGTACACACACCACCACCCAGTGATAGCAAAGTCGCGGTCATCTTCGTCCGCGAAGGACAGACAAACAACAACAACAACCAGAACTGTGGTGCCCAGACTTCCAAGTCTCACACTTCTGTCTTGTATGTCGCGACGCTGAGTTTTCATGAAGGCAATGACCGGAGGGAAACATTCATGAGAGGCATGGAAATATGTGTATACCGATGGATTAGTCACTTACACTGTGACTGCGGAGCAAGCATCATCAGTTTTCCCGGGGGAACAGGCCACTGCTACCAGTGTGCGATTTACAAATAACCACACACATTCTGCAGCACAGACAGACGCTCTCCGGAACGCGCCACCTCCACGCTTCAGGCACAGACAGACTAGTTCTTGCCATCACGTAGTCTCCCTTCCGGATGCTCTGTTTGCTCTACCAGTCCTGAGGAACGAGTTCCCCCGGCTGATCAACGTTCCCCAGCAAGTCAACAGAACCCAAAGAGCAGCCCTTCACTGGACCACCACTCCCCAACCCACCTGCCAATCGCAGATTCTCAGGCAGCGACAGGGCAGATGAGGTCTCATTGTCAGAGCCCAGAAGGAGCGATCAAATAACATTGTCAACTTTAACGAGCAGAGGAGTTACAGCTGCAGACTGCAGAGACAACTGTGACCCTAGGTATACAGCTGCAGACAGCAGGGACAACTTTGGCCCTATGTATGCAGCTGCAGACAGCAGAGACAACTGTCACCCTAGGTATACAGCTGCAGACAGCAGGGACAACCATCACCCTAGGTATACAGCTGCAGGCAGCAGGGACAACTGTCACCCTAGGTATACAGCTGCAGAGTGGAGGGACAACTGTCACCCTAGGTATACAGCTGCAGAGTGGAGAGGGACAACTGTCACCCTAGGTTTACAGCTGCGGACAGCAGGGGCAACTGTCACCCTAGGTATACAGCTGCAGAGTGGAGGGACAACTGTCACCCTAGGTATACAGCTGCAGAGTGGAGGGACAACTGTCACCCAAGGTATACAGCTGCAGAGTGGAGGGACAACTGTCACCCTAGGTATACAGCTGCAGAGTGGAGGGACAACTGTCACCCTAGGTATACAGCTGCAGAGTGGAGGGACAACTGTCACCCTAGGTATACAGCTGCAGAGTGGAGGGACAACTGTCACCCTAGGTATACAGCTGCAGACAGCAGGGACAACTGTGACCCTAGGTATACAACTGAAGATAGCAGGGACAACTGTCACCCTAGGTATACAACTGAAGATAGCAGAGACAACTGTGACCCTAGGTATACAGCTGCGCACAGCGGGGACAACTGTCACCCTAGGTATACAGCTGCAGACTGGAGGGACAACTGTCACCCTAAGTATACAGCTGCAGACAGCAGGGGACAACTGTCACCCTAGGTTTACAGCTGCGCACAGCGGGGAAACTGTCACCCTAAGTATACAGCTGCAGACAGCAGGGACAACTGTCACCCCCTAGGTATACAGCTGCAGACAGCAGGGACAACTGTCACCGTAGGTATACAGCTTCGTTCTCTATTTTTCGTTGGTCCTGTGTGTGTGTAAATACAGAAACTTTGTGACCATAAAAATAATGTTAATCTTGTTCCCACTCCCCGTCTTCCCTTGATCCTCCTCTTCCACCCCTGTCCATTCCGTCTCCCCCGAACCTCTCCTTTCCCCATCTCCTCCCTCTTCTCCCACCCTCTTCCCATCGCCTCCCCTCTCGCTCCCTCCCTCTCTCCTGTGTCACTCTCTGCTTTTGGTCCACTTCGCATCCATTGCAGAAGGAAGTGTCGGAACCCAGGTACCAAACCAGGGACCTTTAGATATTCAGTTAGTTTCAATGCCCATCTTGGCCGAATTCGAGAAGACAAGTGATTGCTCGTTCCTCGTATTCATTGACCTGAATGTTTGTCTTGCCTAAAGAAGGCCTGAGAGGTCGAAATGCGTCGTGTTTTGTCTTGAAATTTGTTTTTGTCCTTGTTAATCGGCAGAGTTACTATAATCTCTTTTAAAATTTAGATATTCAGTCTGACCTTTTCCCCAAGTGAGTTTTTCCGGCCGACTCAAAATGACTGCGTTTTTATGCTTAGATGAATTCAACGACGACGAATGATGGTCGATTTGAAAAATACAACTAACGTGGTTTTTTTAGCACAAAAGTGGTTTGCTCTTGATGTGCCCATTGTGCTAATGAACCGCTATATCCAAGCCGAAGACCACCTGACAAAATAACTGCTGATGTGTATGACCAACAGCAAAGACAGGTTGCACCGTTCCCCCAGACAGACACACAGAAAGAGGCACGCTTTATCTACAAGAGTAACGATTCTTTGTCCACTCAGAGACGGGAGCTATATTGCACGACGCGCACGTGCAAAATCGCTGTAAACAGGAACACCATTTCACGTCACATACATGATTTTTTTTTTCTCTTTCGGCGCATTGACCAGAACAAACACAATAATTCCGCAGCTGCATCATAAATCCAACGGAAGGGGAGGGGTAGGGATGCGGCGAGTGTGGGAGGGGGGGACGTGGAGGGGGGGGGGGGGGGGGGTAAAAAACACAAACGCGCTTGAAAGGTGCCAATTGAGCGGTGCGTGCAATATGCGGAGAAGTGTCGGCTATATATCGACCTGCTCTGTGTCGGGGTGTGTGCGGACCGGCTAATGCCACTGATTGTCTCATACAGCTGCCCTGGCCAGCGGACACACATTTCAGACAACGAAAACCACCTGCCTCTGTGTGCCGTTTATTTCCATTATCCTCTGCCTTCCTCTGTCATCTGAGCATCGTAACTAGCAAGGCTCGGAGACACCCAGCTTGGTTTCTTTTTAAACGGCTGCTCTCTCTCTCTCTCTCTCTCTCTCTCTCTCTCTCTCTCTCTCCATTTGTGTGCGTGTGGGTGAGTGCATATATGCAGGTGAAGATGCAGGGATGTGGGTAGTTAGCTGGTATGGAGAGTCAATCTCTGTTCCAAATCCCACCTGTCATATGTTTGGACTGAACGCACATGTAAAGGGCACAGGGTCAGTCGTATCTTCCGCCTTTCGCTGGCTGGCGTGCCATCGCACACATAGAAGGCATTCCCCACTTCCTGCCGATCTGAGGAGCTGTACGTGTGTCTTTTGCTCGTGGGCTGGTTCTCTGTTCACCACACTCTGCAGGTGACAGAGTCAAACTGTCCAGCTTGAAGCATTCACGTGGTGGTAGAAAAGATTTCGTGCAGTCAACAGGCCGCCCCTACTGAACTGCAAACCACGAGAAGCTGGCATGCATGGTTCCCTGAAAGGGCGGCCCGCACAACTGACCGCTTCTCTCACCCACAAGTAGTCAATGACCTGTGTGTACAAATGGGACTCCGACAAAGGTGAGTCAACGGGAAATGGAGACTATCCTGTTTTCATCAGTTTTGTATCGATCATCAGAAAAGTATTGTGTTGTCTGGCGATTTCAATTTTCATTTTTGGAGATTCATGAATGTTGCCATCAGAAACTCGTGTGAGTTATTAAGTACGTTATTCTCTTTAAGTCAACGAACCTGCCCTTGTGAGTGGCTGCATGCTTTATCTGTTCATGCACAAAGATGTTGACGATCTTGATTAGTCCACATAATACATTCTACAAACTGCCGTCTAATTATGAGCCTGTTCCTTGCTATGGAAGTCTCAAATGCTTAGCAAAAGTTGTGTTCACCTGCAAAGCTAGCAACATCAATTCTGAACAATTATCCACTGATATCGCTTGGTTTGTGAACCCCTAACATATCTGTCTCAGACGCAGACACTTCTCTCACCGCCAATTTTGAGAAGCATGCGTTTTGTTCAAGATCACTGGGTTGTTCACTGACCTTGTGCCTGGCCTCAGTTTGCCTTACCAGTCCAGAACATTGGGAAGCGTGTCAGGCTGCTTATGCCGATTCCAGGCATGTCTAGTCAGTCTGCTAGTGCCTCACGCCATGCATAACCAAGGCCTAAGTTGGCGCATGCATTCGCTGTAGACGGGACCAGTATAATTCACTTCTCGCCGGCTGTGTCACCAAAACTCCTCCGAACTCGCCAGTAAGTTAGCAATGCCGTCGCCAAACGGATCTTTATAGCACTTGAACTTCAGCCTTGTTCGTTCGTATTTCTTTCAACAACTGTAGAGACATTCGGCTGTTAAACAAAAAGTAAAGTGTAAAACATGCTGTCGTTCACCTGCCACCTACCCTGGAGTCTTGAAGACTGTTGGGACGCTACAGCAAAGTTCGAAACCAGCTTCCTCCACTCCTCCCAGTTCTCAGTCGCTTTTAGGCAGTTGCTGTGTATGAGGCCAGTCCATGCACTCCGGAGGCAGGCAGAGGAGGAGAGGAAGACAGAGAAAGAGATGAGAGGAAAACGTCAGTGCTGTCTTGCTTCCATATTTACTTCAGTGTCTTTATAAGCTTTTCCACGTCTTACGTCCATCAAATCCCTCTGCTGATGACAGGATTGTCGGACTTGTTTACCTTAACACTGCTACTGATTTTTTTTTTTCAACAAAGAATGACCGTATTTTCATCACGGAGACAGAAGATAAAACTTCCTAATTTCTGTAAAAGTGTGTGAGTGGGGAGGGGGGGGGGGGGTGGAACGGGGATGGGGTGGGTTGGGGTGGGGGCATTCGTGTCGTTTTCATCTGTCATCACACTGCAAAGGCTTCTTCTCAGAAGCAGTCTTGAATTAGTTACGGAAACTGTAGGCTCCTTCTTAATACATATCACTTTTTAACCTTATTCATCGACATTTTGACACAAAATAATGCTCTCTCGCTGGTTTTTTTTTTCTTTTCCCGACAGTAAGATGCAATTTCGCACGCGAAAATCAGCATGGGTTGTCAATCTTAGGGCAAACCCCTCTCCTCCACCCCGTCTCTCTTGCCGTTCCGTTCCCGCCATGGTCACACTCGCAAGTGCATTACTTATCAAGAACCGTACCATATTTCTGTCCACGTAGTTTTTTGTGTTTTAGTTCGTCGTACTCGTCATATTTTCACCGAACGTCAAACAAACAAACAAACAAACAACCCCCCCCAAAACAAAACAAAACAAAAAAAAAAAACACACCAAAAACAAACAAAAAAAAAAAACCCCGAAGAAATCATATAGGGGAGTCAACAGGTGTGGACTGTGCTCTCCCCAAACTTGAAGAGAGAGACGCACGGCAGAAGAGCGTGTCATGCTTCTGCTGTAGAGTTGTAAAACTCCTTCAGATGGGATGCCAGGGCTGCTGTCGGTGTGTACACTGGCCTCTCAGCCAGGCACACCTGGACCGTACAGGACTGTTCCGCTCTTACACCAGGGTGCTCTCTCTCTCTCTGAAAATCCCGAGTTGCTACAAGCGCCATTTCTACACTTTACCGTTTCTGTTCATATTGATGACGTTGCTGTATTTCATATAAACATTGTTGGTCGAATCGCTCTGTGAAGCAGGTTCGAACAGCTGTGGGTCAAAACATATATGTAACTCCTTCAACCAACAGTTGGAGAAGAAAAAAAAAAAGGTTTAATCCTGCTTCGTAATCAAACTACTGATGGTCATGTTTTCACACACACACACACACACACACACACACACACAAATACATACATACACACAGCTATCTATCTATGTATATATATGTATACATACATACAAACACACACGCACACGCACGCGCGCACCCCCCCCCCCCCACACACACACACATCTTGCAACCCACCACGGTGAACAGATAACTGACCATTTGCATGCAGGCTTTGAGAGAAATGATTTGGGAATGGATAGCGTTTGTGCCTCCTCTCCATTCCCCGTTCTCTTTAGGACCAGTTCACTCCCCCTGGTGTGTGTCATGCACTGTACGGTGGACGGCAGTACGTCCTCAGTGGCCTTCAACTTGATCACGTGCTGATGGCTAAAAGTGCGCGTGCCGCTGCCTGCTCTCTCCCGCGCCAGAGGAGCGCCGCACGCCACTACATATGCGCCGGTTGGCCTGGTAGGGCATCACGTGCCACGTTCCCCATCTGTCTCCTCCCCTAACTGCTTTGCTTCACGCAACCTCCTGAATTTGGGTGTCAACGACGATGGATGACACCGTCCTTCTTTACCTTTTCCGTGTTTTGTTCTCTTAGGTCTCGTCCATCTTAGGGTACCGTCAGTTACACACACACACACACACACACACACACGTACACACACGCGCGCGCGCGCACACACACACACACACACACACACACACACAAAATGCAAGCAGCAGAGAGAGAGAGAGAGAGAGACAGACAGACAGACAGACAGACAGACAGACAGAGGAGTGGGGCTAGAGGATGAGTGCAAGGTAGTAGTAACGAAAATGGCAGGGAGAGAAGGAGGCCGGGTGGGGGTTGATAGTAACAAATGTGACACATGGAGAGAGAGAGAGAGAGAGAGAGAGAGAGAGAGAGAGAGAGAGAGAGAGAGAGAGAGAGAGAGAGAGAAAAGAAAGAACCTACAGAAGAAGAATACTGACTGTCGTTTACTGACCACCATCATCATCACCACCACACCACTACCACTTTTCCCACCACTCGGCAAATGAACGGCAACTTAACGGCGCTGCAGTCCACTGTCACGTAGCCTCAATAACGACAGACACATGAAGGCCAGAGAAATCCCATCATCCCTCATGAATATTGATGACTGCCAATGCCTGTGACTGAACCCCTTTGGTCAGCACACTACGGAGATGAACTGGTCAACAATACGGCCATTGTCATGCTGACCATAGCAGAGGGAGCAGTCCAACACAATACCGATTACTCTCCCATCCCCAGAGTTTCGAGTGGGCACTTACACAGCGACGTCACGAGTTTCATCATCAGCTGTGTGTTTTGACTAGATGGTTTTTCCGCCCCTCAGAACACATCTCTCGCCAATGAGCTTGACGTTTTCATCTAGACCTGTACTCAATCAGTGATCGTAACAGTTCGGTTCCAGTTTCACTTATCACTGTAGCCAGTCTTCACCTTTGTCACAGTCCTGTTTGCTTGTGGGTCAGAGTTCGGGATACAGCAAAGCTCCAGTAGTAACCACAAAGTTTGAACAGATGAAAATCGCACGGCTCTGTGAGAGAAAAAAAAAATCTGAATGTGAAAAAGATCATTTCATCCTGGAATATGGGATCAGTAAATTAGTTCAATGCTATATGTCAATAAAAATGGAAGAATAATGCATGGCTTGTGGACTCCATGCGTTTTACGCCATTGGAAGGGCGCTGGTATTTTGGAGTGAAAAGTCTGGCAGACGACAGGAAAATGAAAGGTCATGTGGATCGTGCTTGCATAGGAAAAGGAACTGGACATGACACCTGTCTCAGAGTCAGGTATGGTATGGGCCAAGGGATGGACTGTATGCTGAATATGTTTTGGTACTAGCTGATCTCTGAGAAAAAAGGCAGGTGCTGTTTCGAGTGTAATAGAGTGTTTAGGCCTAACGGTGCACTCGGTCCTATCTGCGGAGACCTCTGACCCCTTTTGAGCGAGTGAAATTGTTCAACAAGGTGGGCTGTCCTCTCCAATGACAATGTGTGTTAACCTCACGTCTATATGCAGCCTTCACCCCACGGGTGAACCCCCCTGCGTGTGCTTCCAATTTGATACTTCGACACTGAAGGCAGTGAAACGTGATCAACAGCTGACTTTAACACTTTGACACTGAATGCAGTGTGAAGCGTGGTCAACAGCTGACTTTGACACTTTGACGCTGAATGCAGTGAAGCGTGGTCAACAGCTGACTTTTAACACTGATGGCAGTGAAGCGTGGTCAACAGCTGACTTTGACACTTTAACACTGAAGGCAGTGAAACGTGGTCAACAGCTGACTTTTAACACTGAAGGCCGTGAAACAAGGTCAACAGCTGACTTTTAACACTGAAGGCAGTGAAGCGTGGTCAACAACTGACTCGTCAACTGGAGGTAGGGTTGGAGCCAATCAGATCAACAGGAAGTAGTGAATGCCTTCAATGTGCGCAAATGAAACTTTTATCTTCATAATTATCCATAAAACGAGGTTCAGTGTTATTCTTTCTAATAGGAACATACCAAAGACTTTTCACTCAACAATTGATAAGGTTTTGTTTATCAATTTTCGATAATTTAAATCGTTTTTGAATGGAATATCGTCGTCAGACTCGGAGTGTGTGGGCACGCCCCTAACTGGTATTATGAAGACTGACTTATACAAATTTTCACAGAAAAATGGAAAATTCAGCTATGATGACGTGCTGGCCATTCTGTATCTTCCATTTTGCTGTTCCTTTTTTTTTTATGTTGTTATTGATATATTTATTTCATTTCTTATGTGGATCAATAGATTATTGTGTTAACTTTAGTGTAAATGTTTCTTGAAGTATGGTGTCTTTTTTGTAAAATGGATTGTTTTTTTTTATGTCTACCAGTTAAGGAAACGTTAAGTGTAATGCAATGTGTCTTAGAGCAGAACGTAAGCAGTACGCATATTGTTAATTTGATGTGTAAATTCATTCGTTATGATTTTGAATAAAGTTCTGTTTAAAAACCAGGGAAAGTAAGGGGGCATAACAAAATTTTCCTGTCATAAAATCAATGTCATGACAAAGGATTTAAAGAACAGGGAAAAACGAGGAGAGACAAAGGAAGAGGTTGGTGAAGTGCAATTTGGCAGTCCTTTACCCGACTCAATCGGAGACCGTCTAAATCTCTTTTACATAATAACATCGTGTGTGTACCTGTTCAGGGTCGACTTACGTCATCCAACAACGAGCCAAGTGAATTTGACAAGCGTTGTTACTCTAATGCTTAGTATCTAAATTGAAACAGACCACCTACAATCCAGTGGTATTCTAATCACCAAAGGGACACAGATGAAAACAGACCACCACACAATTTAGTGATAATCTCACCACCAAAAGGACACAGATGGAAAAAGACCACCCACAATTTAGTGGTAATCTAACAACCAATGGGACACAGAGGGAAACAGAGCACCTACAATTTTGTGATATTCTCACCACCAACGGGACTCAGATAAAGATTGAATGGCCTCCCACAGAGCCGGTGAAGGACAGAAAATGGAAATTACATGCAAGTGCCATTAGCGAATAACCTGCACAAAAAATGACATAAATAAGTAAAGAGTAATCAATATTCGAGGGAATCTTACGTCTGAGCATCCATATCGGGTGCAGGGGAGGTAAGAACGCGCGCCAACAGTCTGAGTGGTCAGGTCTGCTGTTTAATAATGCAAGCATTATCAGCCCCATCAATGCTGACGGAAGCCAGGAATGGCGCTGGACTGCCTTCCATTGGATCCCCTCAAATATCCTGTCTCACTGTAGCTGACCCAACAACGAGGGTGGGGGGATAGGGCAAAAAAGCAGCCAAGCAGTTTCTCCGTCACGAAGACAATGGCTTCGTAACAATCTAATGACCACAAAAACGGGGACGATATTGAGGTGGGTGAAAGAGTGTGGGGATGAAAGTGATGACTCTCTCTCTCTCTCTCCCCCATGTCTGTTTGTTTGTCTGCTTAACTATCTAATCCATCTACATTTTGTGTGTGTGTGTGTGTGCGTGTGTGTGTGTGTGTGAGTGTGTGTGTGTGTGTGTGTGTGTGTGTGTGTGTGCGTGCGCGTGCGCGCGCGTGTGTGTGTGTGTGTGTGTGTGTGTGTGTGTGTGTGTGTGTGTGTGTGTGTGAACCGTTTTATAGAGGGTAAAAAAAGACGAATTCTGTTTTCTGCGCATACACAAGATTTAAGATAGCCACAGAAATCCCCAGGTGTCTACTGGCTTCTTGGTGCTTTCTCTATGCCTTTTTCTGTCTCTGTCTGTCTGTCTGTGTTTAATTTGATTTACAAAGCAAGAAACAAAGTGGAGGTGGAGTCCAGTTTCAATTATGAACTTTTCCTCCCCACCTTTATGGGTGTGCATACTCACACACACACACACACACACACACACACACACACACACACACACACACACCTGCACACACACATACACACACACGTGCGTGTGCGCAAACACACACACGCTAGGGAGTGGGGGGGAAGTGGGGGTGGGTGGCCGAATGCTGTTCAGAATGTTCCATCCCAAATTGAATCTAAATTGCAGGCTTTTAGATGTAAGTAAAAAAAATCTGAAAGCTCTGCAAGCCATTCCCAGCCACAAAATGACCCTTGAGCACAGTTCTGTGCCACTGCCAACATACATCTGGCGTGAAGGAAACACAACAAAAAAAACAACACTTTGCTCAATAACAGGCGGCTGTCTGAAGAGAGACGGCTGAACGCGCGTGAGCTGTGCTGATATGTTGGCTGTATCATTACGTATCCCACAGCGCTCATCCCGGCTCTGCCATACACACCTACACCCAGGTCGTTCTGTCTCCCTCGCAGCTCAAGAGGTCCCCAGGGAGCTATCAATGTGAGATTATCATGAGCACCCCCTTCCAATCTCTCCGGTGGAGTTGCAAGCCCTTGATAACTGTTCCCTTTCTCCCTGTGGAAACTAGCTGTGTGTCCTTGAAAGACATCATCAGTGATAATGTCCGTTTTCAGAGAGTTCACTCATTACCATTGGTTTCAAGCAAGGTAACAACCGTTACTCCGATGATAACTGATTTTCCTTTCATTACTGTTTCCATAACGGGTCAGATCTATCTTTTTCCTCCGGGAAAAAAAAAAAGGAAAAACAATTATGATGGGCATGAGAACCTACAAGCTTTATAAGCCTGCACGACATTATCTAGTGATGGATCTAAACTGATGGCTCTCTCCAGGGCAGCAAAAGTCTTATCGGCACGGTGCAGGCTTCAACCTGTATGAAATGACTGACATAAGGTCCAACGGTCTTGCTGGAACAAGCCCACAGGGAACCGTTGCAGGAGGGAGTTGGCAGCAAAGAAACGATGGGCTGACAACACGGCAGAGAACGCATGTAGAGACCCACACCTTGGCACACAACTGAAGGAACCTGGTGATCTGTTGTTCAGTGTGCTGCCCAGCGACTCCCCATGCAGTTAAGAGAGAAGGAAGAGAAGAAAAAAATGCATGTTCTTCCTGTATATAGAAGAAAACAGTTGCTCTATTTCAAGAAAACAGTGACAATACTTGTTTTCCCCGGAAATATTTCATTATCACTGTCTTCTCAATGGATGATTACTGGTTTCCGCGTGGAAACAATGCCATTTACCTACAACACCAGTGTGCTCCCATACAATCTAGCTGGCAAGAGGTTCAGGAAAGAAAAGGAATTACAGCACACTCTCACAGGCAGGGATCGCTTCCCTCCATCTGTGTGTGTAAATGCGCCCTTTGACCCCTGTCCGGTGGCCCCTTGTCCACGCCATGTGATTCCAAAGAAAGGGACAGGCCGGCAAACCAAAGCACAGTGAGATGTGAACACAGAGCAGGAAGAGGGCGGGGAGAATGAGCATGCGTGACCGTATTGCTTAAAGGCCAGCAAAGAGTGCGCAGACTAAAGTCCTAATTTCTGTGAAAGTGGGGGTGGGGAAGGGGTGGAGTGGGGAGGAATGGGGTAGGGGTAGGGCATTCGTTTCATTTTGACTTGTCATCACACTGAACAGGCTTCTTTTGGATAGCAACCTCCTGATCTGGAGTGAATTATGGTCACTACAGGTTATTTCTAATACAGATCACTTTTATATTATTGGCACAAAACTGATGCTCTCTTGCCGTTTTTTTCTCCACGACAGTCTGACGCAATTTCGCACGTGGAAGGTAGCGTGTGTTGTCACTCTTAGGTCAAAGTCCCACCCCCCTCCCTTTCACCCCCCCGTCCCTCTCCCGCTATGGTAACACTGGCAAGTGCAGTTACTCTTCAAGAACCCCTCTAGATTTTTTTTTCGACCTTTCCTTCTTTGAGTTCGTCTTATATTTTCGCCAAACGTAAAAAATACGGCGAAATCGAGTTCGTAAACAGGTGCAGATTGTGCTCACACCAAACTTAAACAATGAGAAGCATGATAGACATGAGCGTGTCCTTTTTCTGCAGTACAGACATAGAACTCCTTCAGATGAGATGCCTAGGCGGCTGTCTGGCTGAACACCAGCCCTTTAGCCAGGAACACCAGATGAATAATATCTGGACTCTGCCATTCTTACAGCAGGTGGAAATCCTGGAAGTCGTCACAAACACCACCCCTACACCTCACAGTTTCTGTTCATATTTGTGATGCTGCTTTAATCAATGTAAATACTGTCAACAATATCGCGCTGTGAAGCAGGGTCGAACAGTTGTGGGTCAAAACGTGTATGAAACTTTAACCATCAGATACCCCCCCTTTCCTCCCCCCCCCCCCCCCCCCCCCCCTCCACCCCCCAAAAAAATCCAGACATGCCAAAATCCCAACTGTTTTAATCCTGTTTGGTACTGATGGTCATGTTTTCATGAGAAGTAGGATGATCTTTCAACCCACAACGGGTGAACAGATAACTGACCATTTGCACGCAGCTTTGAGAGAAATGATTGGGGAATGGATAGCGTTTGTGCCTCCTCTCCACTCCCCGTTCTCTTTAGGACCAGTTCACTCCCCCTGGTGTGTGTGTCATGCACTGCACAGCGAACAGCAGAACGACCTCAGTGGCCTTCAGCTTCATCATGTGGTGATGGCCGTCAGTGCACATGCTGCTCTCGTGCACCAGAGGAGCACCATATGCCATTATGCAGGCGCCGGTTGGCCTGGTAGGGCGTCACGTGCCACGTTTCCCATCTGTCTCCTCTCCTAACTGCTTTGCTTCACGCAACCTCCTGAATTTGGGCGTCAACGACGATGGATGACACACCGTCCTTCTTTACCTTTTCTGTGTTTTGCCCTCTTGAGCCTGTCCATCTTTTGAGTATAGTTAGTTAAACACACACAGACACACAGACACATACAACGCACTGGCTTGTCACTTGAGTAATAATTCATGGGTACTGATACCTTTACTTTGCTTGATCATAACAGATTCAAACAAGTTTATGAATTAAAGAGAGAGAGAGAGAGAGAGAGAGAGAGAGAGAGAGAGAGAGAGAAAGAGAGAGAGAGAGAGGAGTCGGTGTAGGAGATGAGTACAAAATAGAATTGAACATGGCAGAGACAGACGGGGGTTGGGTAGGGGTGATAGAAACAAATATGGCACACACACACACACACACACACACAAAGAGAGAGAGAGAGAGAGAGAGAGAGGAGAGAGAGAGAGAGAGAGACAGACAGACAGACAGACAGACTGAAACAGAGAGAGAGAGAGAGAGAGAGAGAGAGAGAATCGAACCCGAATCCTACAGAAGAAGACTGACTGTCGTTTACTGACCCACCATCATCACCACCACCACTACCACTATTCCCACCACTCAGCAGATGAACGGCAACTTATATCGGCGCTGCAGTCCACTGTCACGTAGCCTCAATAACGACAGACAATGAAGGCCAGAGAAATCCCATCATCCCTCATGAATATTGATGACTGCCAATGCCTGTGACTGGAGCCCTTTGGTCAGCACACTACAGAGATGAACTGGTCAACAGTACGGCCAATGTCATACTGACCATAGCAGAGGGAGCAGTCCAACACAATACCGATTACTCTCCCATCCCCAGAGAGTTCTGAGTGGGCACTTTGTCGGCGACGTCACGTGTTCCATAACTGCGTTTTGACTGGATGGATTTTCTGCCCCTCGGAACAGATCTCTCGCCAATGAGCTTGACGTTCTCATCTAGACCTGTACTCAATCAGTGATCGTAACAGTTCGGTTCCAGTTTCACTTATCACTATAGCCATAGCTCACCTTTGTCACAGTGTTTGCTTGTGGGTCAGAGTTCGGGGATACAGCAAAGTTCCAGTAGTAACCACAAAGTTTGAACAGATGAAAATCACACGGATCTGTGAGAAAAAAAAAAACAAAGACAAAGCAAAACAAACTGAATGTGAAAAAAAAATATTTCATCCTGGAATTTGGGTAAAAAAATTAGTTCAATGCTATATGTCAATAAAAATGGCAGAATAATGCATGACTTGAGGGCTCCTTGTGTTTTAATGCCATTGGAAGGGCATAGTATTTTGGAGTGAAAAGTCCAGCAGACGACAGGGGAAATGAAGGGTCATGTGGATCGTGCTTGCATAGAAAAAGGAACTGGACTCTGCCTCAGAGTCAGGTATGGTATGGGCTACGAGCTGGGCTGTATGTTGAATAAGTTTTGGTGCTGGCTGATCTTCCGAGAAAAAGCCAGGTGCAGTTTCGAGCGTAATACAGAATGTAGAGTGTTTTGGGCCTAAACTGTAACAGTGGACTCAGTCCAGTCTGCGGAGACCTCTGACCCTTTCTGAGCGAGAGAAATTGCTCATAAGGTGGGCTGTCCTCTCCAATGACCATGTATATCAACCTCACGTCTATATGCAGCCTTCAGCCCAAGGGTGACACCCCCCCCCCCCCCCCCCCCCCCGTGTGTGCTTCCACTTTGGCACTTTGGCACTGATGGCAGTGAAGCGTGGTCGACAGCTGACTTTGACACTTTGACACAGATGGCAATGAAGCGTGGTCAACAGCTGACTTTAACACTGATTGCAGTGAAACGTGGTCAACAGCTGACTTTAACACTGATTGCAGTGAAACGTGGTCACAGCTGACTTTAACACTGAAGGCAATGAAATGT
Organism: Conus betulinus; assembly: GCA_016801955.1. Classification (NCBI taxonomy): domain Eukaryota; kingdom Metazoa; phylum Mollusca; class Gastropoda; order Neogastropoda; family Conidae; genus Conus; species Conus betulinus. The sequence continues at coordinate 82,917 of JADBJO010004435.1, read as the reverse complement.
GGTCAACAGCTGACTTTAACACTGAATGCAATGAAGCGTGGTCAACAGCTGACTTTAACACTGAATGCAGTGAAGCGTGGTCAACAGCTGACTTTGACACTTTAACACTGAATGCAATGAAACGTGGTCAACAGCTGACTTTTAACACTGAAGGCAGTGAAGCGTGGTCAACAATTGACTCATCAACTGGAGGTAGAGTCGGAGCCAATCAGACTAACAGGACGTAGTGAATGCCTTCAATGTGCACAAATGAAACTTTTATCTTCATAATTATCCACAATATGAGGTTCAATGTTATTCTTTCTAATAGGATATACCAAAGGCCTTTCACTCGACAATTGATAAGGTTTTGCTTATCAAAGTTAGATAAATTAAATCGTTTTTGAATGGAATATCGTCGTCAGTCTTGGAGTGCGTGGGCATGCCCCTAACTGGTATGATGAATACTGACAATATTCATATGAACGTAAAAATCAGCTATGATGATGTGCCGGTCATATCTCCCATTTTCCCGTTCTTTATTTTCTATGTTGTTATTGATTTATTTATTTTCATTTTTTTTTTTTTTTTTTTTTTTTTTTTGCTGTCCCAACCTCTGCACCACCTTCAGAGGCAGTGCACCCACGCCGCTCATTCCGACACCCCATCCACAGCCACAGCCCGGTCGGCCCCGCCACAGCCCCGGCACCAGCAATCCACAGGGAGCAGTCAATGTCAAGCCGTCAAGAGGCAACCCACCGGAGGAGACACTGCACTGCCGCCGAGTCACTTCAGTGGTGTTCAGTGGCGCCTGTTCTGATCTAACATACGCAGGACACCACCTACTAAGCCCCCTACTGACGACAATAATTGCTTAGTCGTGGAGCCGGCGTGAGTGAGCTCTCCCTCCGGAGGGCGCCACCACGTCCGTCCAACGACAGCCCCCATGGACTCGCCGAACCGGTGACCCAGACGGAACCAAACCAAGGCCACAGACGTGGAGAAGACATCGAAATTGAGGTCACCATGAGAGCAGGGCATGAAGGGCCACAGAACCTGAGACTTTTTTTTTTCTGTGCTGATCGATGAGAATGAGGATGATTAAGATGATGCTACGGATTTCCATTTCGGTCTGAGACTACATGACAGGGCTGTACTCTACGCTTCCTTTCATAATATATCCCGGCGTCAACCAGGCCCGAGAGATACAGACACCTGCAGTGTTGGTCAGGAAATTTGAGCAACACTCTCAGAAACGCATCCATTAAGTGGATGAAACTCGACTGTGTGGTCCCAGTCTTCCCAACTGAGCCCGCAGCAAACTCAACTCTGGGTAGGAGCCGGTCGGGGCAGAAAAACCCACATGACTTCTGATGGGATTCGAACCCACGACCTCCCAGCCGGGAGTCCGCGACGCTAACCACTTCGCCACGGCGGCTGGTTATTTCATTTCTTATTTGGATCAATAGATCAATGTGTTAATTTTAGCGTAATGTTTCTTGAAGTATGGTGTCGTTTCCTTTGTCTTTTTTATTTTAAAGATAATTTGTTTTATACCTACCAGTTAAGGAAACGTTAAGTGTAATGCAAATGTGTCTTAGAGCACAACATAAGCAGTACGCGTATTGCTAATTTGACGTGTACATTCATTCTGTTATGATTCTGAATAAAGTTCTGTTTAAACCAAGGGAAAGTCAGGGGGCATAACCCAAGTTTCCTGTCATAAAATCAATGTCATGACAAAGGATTTAAAGAACAGGAAAAAAGAGGAGAGATAAAGGAAGAGGTTGGTAAAATGCAATCAGGCAGGCCTTTACCTGACTCAATCGGAGACCGTCTAAATCTCTTTTACATAATAACGTCATGAGCACCTATCCGTGGTCGACCTTTGTCATCTTATAATAAACCGTAAGTAGAATTTGACAAGCTTTGTAACTGGAATGCCTGGTATGAAAATGGAAACAGATCATCTAAAACTTAAATATATTCTCACCACCAGAAGGACAAAAACGGAAACAGACCACCTACAATTAAGTGCTATTCTCACCACCAAAGGGACACAAATAAAAACACACCACCTACAGTTTAGTCCTTTTCTCACCACCAAAGGAACACAAATGAAAACACACACCACCTACAGTTTAGTCCTATTCTCACCACCAAAGGAACACAAATGAAAACACACCCACCTACAGTTTAGTCCTATTCTCACCACCAAAGGGACACAGATGAAGTCAAATGGCCTCCCACAGAGCCGGTGAAGGGCAGAAAATGGAAATTACACGCAAGTGCCATTAGCGAATAACCCGCACAAAAAAAAGACATAAATAAGTAAATAGTAATCAATATCAGAGGAAATCTTATGTTTGAGCATCCATATCGGGTGCAGGGGAGGTAAGAACGCGCGCCAACAGTCTGAGTGGTCAGATCTGCTGTTTAATAATGCAAGCATTATCAGTCCCCTCCATGCTGACGGAAGCCGGGAATGGCGCTGGCCTGCCTTCCTTTGTATCTCCTCAAACATGCTGTCTCAACGTGCTGATCCAAAGAAGGGGTGGGGATGGGGGTGGGGAAACAGGAGGAAGTTTGCAGTTTCACCGTCACGAAAATGGCTTAGTATCAAGTTATTAACCAAGAAACAAAAAACACAACAAAAAAAAAACAACAAAAAAAAAACAAAAAAAAAAACAAAAAAAAAAAAAAAACCGAAAACGGACACGATATTGGAGTGGGTGAAAGAGTGGGGATGAAGGAGTTCATTCTCTGTCTGTCTATCTATACAGTGTGTTTTGTGTGTGTGTGTGTGTGTGTGTGTGTGTGTGTGTGTGTGTGTGTGTGTGTGCATGAGAGTGTGTGCGTGCGTGCATACGTGCGTGGACGAGTGTGCTCCTGCACACGCATGTGTGTGTGTGTGTGTGTGTGTGTGTGTGTGTGTGTGTGTGTGTGTGTGTGTGTGCGCGCGCGCGTATATATATATATATATATGTGTGTGTGTGTGTGTGTGTGTGTGTGTGTGTGTGTGTGTGTGTGTGAATCGTTTGACGCAGAATAAAAAAAAGACAAATATTGTTTTGTGCGCTTATACAAGAGTTAAGATGGCGACAGAAATCCCCAGGAGTCTACTGGCTTCTTGGTGTTTTTTCTCTTTCTCTGTCTGTCTGTCTGTCTGTCTCTCAGTTTGATCTGATTTAATGTACAAAACAAGAAACAAAGTGGAGGCGGAGTCCCGTTTCAATCATGAACAACTTCCCCCCCTCCCCCCAAAAACCCCCCCCAAACAACATATATATGCGCCTCAAAGCGCGCGCACACACACACGCACACACATACATACACATACACACATGCACGCGAGTGCACACACATACCTGCACGCGGTGGGGGGGGGGGGGGGGGGGGGGGGGGGGGGGAGGGGGGAGCTGGTGGATAAATGCTGTTCAGAATGTTTTACCCCAAATGTTCAGAATTTTTGCCCCAAATTTAATCTGAATTGCAAGCTTTTAGCTGCAAGTAAAACACTGAATTCTTCAAGTTCTACGAAACATTCCCAGCCACAAAATGGCCCTTGAGGACAAGTCTGTGCCAAGTGACCGCCCGTAAATTACACTGACAACATCTGGCGGGAAGGAAACACAACAAACAAAAACACACTTTGCTCAATAACAGTCTGCCACAGGCCGTAGAAAAAGAACGGGTGAACGCGTGAGCTATGCTGATTTGTTGGCTGTAGCATTACGTAATCCCACAGCGCTCATCCCGGCTCTCCCATACACACCTACACCCAGGTCGTTCTGTCTCACTCACAGCTCACGCGGTCCCCAGGAAGCTATCAATGTGAGATTATCATGAGCACCCTCCCCCCCCCCTCTCTCTCTCTCCTGTGAGAGATGCTTGATAACTGTTCCTTTCTCCCTGTGGAAACTAGCTGTGTGTCCTTGAAAGACATCAGTGATGATGTCCCGTTTTCAGAGAGTTCACTCATTACCATTGTTTTCAAGCAAGGTAACAACCGTTACTCCGATGATAACTGATTTTCCTTTCATTACTAATTCCATAACGGGTCAGATCTATCTTTTTCCCTCCGGGAAAAAAGGGAAAACAATTATGAAGGGCATGAGAACCTACAAGCTTTATAAGCCCGCACGACATTATCTAGTGATGGATCTAAACCAGAGGCTCTCTCTCCAGGGCAGCAAAGGTCTATCAGCATGGTGCAGACTTCAACCTGTATGGAATGACTGAAACAAGATCCAACAGTCTTGCTGGAAGAAGCCCACAGGGAACCGTTGCAGGAGGGAGAGGTGTGGAAGAAGAAAAACGATGGGCTGACAACATTGGAGTGGAAGAGAAAACATCGGCAGAGACCCAGACCTCGGCACACATCTACAGACCTGGAGGACCCAGGTGAACTGTTCTTCACTGTGGTGCCCTAGTGATTCCCCACGGAGCTCAGGGAGAAGCAGAAGAAAAAAATACCTGTTCTCCCTGTATGACGGTAGAAAAAACAGTTGCTCTGTTTCAAGAAAATATGATGATACTTGTTTTCCCCTCAGATATTTCACTATCGCTGTTTTCTTGATGGATGATTACTGGTTTCCGCGTGGAAACAATGCCATTGGCGTATGACAGCAGGGTGCTCCCATTCAATCCAACTGGCGAGAGGTTCAGCAAAGAAAAGGAATTACAGCACACTCTCACAGGCAGGGATCGCTTCCCTCCATCTGTGTGTGTAAATGCGCCCTTTGACCCCTGTCCGGTGGCCCCTTGTCCACGCCATGTGATTCCAAAGAAAGGGACAGGCCGGCAAACCAAAGCACAGTGAGATGTGAACAGAGCAGGAAGAGGGCGGGGAGAATGAGCATGCGTGGTCACTATTTCGCTGAAAGGCCAGCCACCACACAGGTTACGTCAGGGTGTCACCACGTCAAAATCACCACTTGCTTCGAGTCGGGCCATGAAAACATAATCCCTTGCCTTAAAAACACAAGTACACACACACACACACACAGTGTGCGCGTCCACACACATGAGAGACGAGTACATTACAATGCAAAATAACAGTGAGTTTTCTTCGGTCAGTGAAAACCATTCACAACACTGACTTACATAACGTATTTTAACTTCAGAGGCAATAGCACCTCGAAAAAATTACACAACAGTGAAGAACGTTGCTTTGCATCGCATTGACCATTTCTTTTTCTTTTAATCGCACACGACCGCCTCTCTCACTGCAGCATAGCGCTGGCGCTCGATTCTCATTCAAATTTCATGGAACGAAGAAACCTGCGTTCCGGCTGACACTTCTCTCATATTCATGGGCAGCTTTACAAGCCAACGCCACAAGCTGGATTTTGCGCTGTGACACTCTGTACTCCACGAAAGCGTTTGAGGCCTACCAAAAATTTGAGCCAGCATTACTGATCAAAAGAACAACTGCCCACGAATTATTTCCTTTGTTTTGGGGAGGACATCCACCGATAAAATCGCAAACAACCGTCCTCTTAGTTGACGTCACATTTCATAGCTATCTTGAAAATGGGGTAAAGGCAATTCTCTGATTATACTATAACAGTTCATAAGTTTCCTTTCGTGCCCCCCCCCCCCCCCCCCCCTCTTTTTTTTTTTTTTTTTTCTTTTTTTTTTTCGCTTAGATTTTTCAACTTTCTTTTTTTTAATGATGTCTGGAAAACGGCATAAAAAGCAGTTCCCACGATTACACTATAACTGCCCACAGGTTCTGTTTCGTGTTTTCTTTTTCCCTTTTTTCTGTTTTAAGTTTGCAGCAGTTTTCCCTCTCATTTCACAAAAGTGCAATACGAATAGCATATACTTAACAACACTATTTCCATGCCACTCAAGTCAGAGGGAAATATCTGCACTTGCTACGGGGGCGATCCGACAAATGAGCTAAGCGAACAGAAATAAATCAATATGTCCTCTGCATGGCACTTTCTGTGGAATTCAGTGTATGAATAAAACAGAGAGAACACAGAACAAGACATGTGTCATGGGGAACGCGCACAGACTGAGGAAGACAGGAGAAGACAGGTCAGATTTCCTACAGGCTCCACACCCGGTTCACATCGGTAGCAGAAGCACGTATGTATTGGTGTCTGTATTTGTTTTTGCATTAAAAAGGGGGTTCAAAAGGATATTGCTGTTAACTATAGAACAACAGCAACCTTTACGAACTGCCATGAACTGGGAGAGTTCATGTCTCGTTCTACCGTTTGTAAGCGCACGCGCGCGCGCGCGCACACACACACACACACACACACACACACACACAGAGAGAGAGAGAGAGAGAGAGAGAGAGAGAGAGAGAGAGAGAGGGCGTAAAACCATTTTATATTTCACTCTGACCGAATGACACTTTGTTGTACATATTCATGTGTGCGCACACATGTGTACCCATACATTATGTGAGCACGTTTATCAGCACGACAAACACACCTCCTGGAGACTGTCCCCTCAACTTTGAATGCTTTTTGTGCCACTGTAACTATTACATTTTTGCCCTTCTCCATCCTCTTCCTAGGTCCTTCTCCTCCCCAAGTCTATTTCCTGCCCCTTCTTGCTCCCTCTTTCATCCCCACATGTCCCAGAGGAAACTCGTTTCTGTGTAGGAGCCTGTCGGAACGAACACTCACACAAATGAATGGATCTGATGGGAATCAAACCCATGACCACTCAGTCGGGAGTCCGCGACGCTAACCACTTGGCCACGGCCGCTCCTATCAACAATAATCTGCACATACTCGGCTAGTTACCTTCTAGTGATATGCTGCTCATTCTCTCAACCATCCGGTATATTAACTTGGTGGCGAACAGTAAGCTTACATACTTTTGTTTTCATTACAAGTTTTCTTCTCCCCTCCCTCCCCCCACCCCCCAGACGCTGATGACAAAATGCAAATAGTTATGAGTTAATCTAATTCTTCATCCCGAAACTAAAAAAAAAATAATACCCTTTGAATCAACACGCATTATGCCTACTGCTTGCAGAATCAGAGTGAGTGTGTGTGTGTGTGTATGTGTGTGTGTGTGTGTGCGTGTGCGTGTGTGTGTGTGTATCACATGATCTTAGGGAGTTCATGGTGTACAAAGCAATCAAGGTTATTTCAATATTATCCCCTCCCTACCCCCTTCTGACTTCACACACACACACACACACACACACACACACACACACACACACACACACACACACACATTCGCGAGGACATAATGTATACGGTAAATAACTGCATTTATGAAGTACAGTCATTCTTTTCATGCTGAACAAATAGCATACAAATAGTAACGTTCCATTCTCTCTCTCTCTCTCTCTCTCTCTCTCTCTCTCTCTCTCTCTCAGAGTTGCTCTCTATCCCTTCTTCCCCCCCCCCCCCCCCCCCCCCCCCTTCCCCATTCTCTTCCTCTAAAGATATATCGTATTACTTATTGTGAATTGTTCTGTATCATTGTCATATATGTCTTGATATGCAGTTTTGTGCGATGCTTTCCGTTCATATATTTGCAGATACCGTGTCTTTATCTGAGGGCTGGATGGAAAAGAAAGCCACTGACTTTGTGCTTATTCATTTCCCGCAATAAATAACATCTCTCTCTCTGTGTGTGTGTGTGTGTGTGTGTGTGTGTGTGTGTGTGTGTGTGTGTGTGTGTGTGTGTGTGTGTGTGTGTGCGCGCGCGCATTTGCATGCTTCTTTCTCATTCTTTGTCGTTCTTCCTCTATGTGTCCCTGTCTGTCCACGTTTCTACGTCTCTGTCTGTCTGTCTCTCGCTCTCTCTCTCTCTCACCCCTCTACCTCCCTTTCGCTCACTCCCTCTTTCTGATCCCTTCCTCTCTCTCTCCCCCTCTTCCCCCTCTCTCTTTCTCTCCGTCTCTCTCTCTCTCTTTCTGTCTGTCTGTCTCTCCTTCTCTGGGCCCCCTGGGCTGTGGAGAGCCATTAGGCCAGCCAACCTGCCGCTAGAGATAAACTCTGCCGTGCAGTGTGGCGTGATATTGTCTTCTGCACACAATACCACACGCTACCACCTGCAAACCACCACCATCATCGTCAGCAGCAAACGACACACTACACCACCACTAACACGTCCAGGACAATGAACATAAAGCAGCAAACGACACACACTACACGACCACTAACACGTCCAGGACAATGAACACAAAGCAGTAAACGACATACTACACGACCACTAACACTTCCAGGACAATGAACACAAAGCAGCAAACGACACACTACACGACCACTAACAAGTCGAGGACAATGAACACAAAGCGAGATCGGTCTGTTCCAGCCCCAAGTGCTCTTTGAGGCACCCCTTCAGGTCGAAGAGATGGGTGAACATTGTCAACACACGGGGCCTCCCTCGCACGTGCATCACATATTGTCACTGCCGCTGCCATGGCTTGTCGGCTAAACTGGTCTGATTTATATAGCGCCTATCCTCGGTCACAGACCAAGCTCTAAGCGCTTTACAATAAACACACACTACCTCACTCACTCAACGGGCTGCCTACCCAGGTAGAGCCGGCCGAAGAGCAGCCTACTGGCGCTCATTCAGTCGTTTCCCGTACCATTCAAATATCAGTCACTCATTTTCATTTATCTCATTTATTCCTCCAGTTTCTCACATAGGATGCATGCGATGTTTTATACGTGTCCTCCATTTCCACCGGTACACGATGGCACACGATAACAGTAAGTGACAATTTTTGGGCTTGGTAAGAAATACCAGGCGGCTATCTTCAATCTACATCAATTTTGCCAGGGCAGCGGGGAACCCCCCCTGCTCTTTTCGATTTTCAACTGCCGTGGGTTCTTTAACGTGTGCAGGGGGACAGGAAGGCACACGGGTCAGACTCGCTTATAGTCCCCATCCACTTCTCACACGTTGGATTGGCAGGCGAACGTCTTAGCCACTCTGTCACCTTTTCTCCCAGTACAAGGTACCTTGACCCTGACACACACACACACACACACACACACACACACACACACACACACACACACACACACAGAGAGAGAGAGAGAGAGAGAGAGAGAGAGAGAGAGAGAGAGAGAGGGAAGAGAGAGGAAGGGATGGGAGGAGGGAGGGGAGAGAGGAGAGAGAGAGAGAGAGAGAGAGAGAGAGAGAGAGAGAGAGAGAGAGAGAGAGAGAGAGACAGACACACAGACAGACAGACAGACAGACAGACAGACAGACAGACAGACAGAGACAGATAGACTGACAGAATGAAAGAGACGGACAGACAGACAGACAGAAACAGATTAAACACACACACACCACACACACACACACACACACACACACACACACACACACACACACACACACACACACACACACACACACACGCACACAGGGAGGCAGGACAGAGGGGGAAAAGAAGTAGAAAAACACAAACCCGAAGTCATCAGCAGACACCAGTGCTGATCTACAAACTGCAGTCCGACATACATGGAAACCATTAACAATAACCAAACGATCTAATGGACATGCACACAGACTGACCGACAAACACAATTACAACATTACAAACAAATGTTTTGCTAATTAAGAAAACAGATTTGTTAGTAAGTCCGCCAAACAACATGGACAAACACATAACAAGACAAAGCACGACGCGTTTCGACCTCTTAGGTCTTCCTCAGGCAAGATAAACAACAATCAGGACAATGAAAACGAGAAACGTGCAAAATCAATAAGTAATGAAATACACTGTGTACTGACATACATACATACATACATACATACAGACAGACAGACAGACAGACAGACAGACACACAGACGACGGAGAGACAGTCAGACAGACGGAGAGACTATCAGACAGACAGATTCCACCCACCAGCGTTGCCGGTGATGTCCATGGCCTTGAGGCCACGTGCTTTGACCACGGTCAAGGTCAGGCGTCAGCTGTGGGCAGGTAGCACAGGGACAGCATCAGCTCCCCGATGTCCGCCTTCTCCTGCACACAGCGCAGGGGTCCAGGGGTACCGTTATCCTGCGCGCTGCAGGGGAAGATTAGGATGCAGGGAATTGCACATCACTCCCATGCTGATGGAACTGCACTGGCTTCCCATACAGTATCGGTGGCAATTTAAACTGGCAGTTCTTGCTTTCCGCCACTTCAATGAATCTCTTCCTCACTATCTCTCTTCTTCTCTCTGCACTTACCATAGCTCTCGTACCCTTCGCTCTTCTTCACAAAAACTTTTGAAAATCCCTAAGCGTTCTCTGAAATCTGTTGGCGAAAGAGCCTTCAGTTTTAGTGCACCTTCTATTTGGAATTCCCTCCCTGAAGACCTTCGTAATCAGCCTACTCTTTCTTTTAAATCTGAGCTCAAAACTTATCTCTTCAAAAAAGCGTATTCTCTTCTGTAGATGACTAGGTCTCTCTCCTAAATTCCTCCACAACTAGAGTTTATGCATGTAGGTGCGTTAGCATAGATACAGCACTACATATTTTGTCTGATTTTCAAACTTCCACATATATACAAAGCAACTCTGACAGCTATTTTTTCACTTAGGTTAGTGCATAACAATTGTACTTTGAAAGAGGATGGGAACCTGTAGTAATACAGTGGTATATATTTTTCTTACGTAGTGACATATATTTGGGACAAACAAACAGAAAGTGAACTATATCTTCAATGCAATTCATATTACAATATTTACAAACTGGATCAACAAGGGCTTTTCCATATCGGGGAATTCCATCTAATTTTAATCGGCTCGATCTTAGCAGGCAAATAACTCGACGGTGTTCAAAGATTTTCTAACTGACTTATGTAACCAGCTCTTATAAGCTCTGGATGATATACAAACAATAGTCGCCTTCCTTCAAAACAGAATCATGCCAACTCTGACGGACGGAAATCATCTTGTAGTCTTTGCTTAAAAACTTTCAGAAAGTAGTCCAGATTGCCAACATTTTGCGTAGCCCAGACATAACCAAAGCCAAATTTACATAATATAGTTCTTACTTGTGTCGCCCAGTTACGTCTTCCGTTTTCATCATGCATCACTAGCATGTCATAACATTTTTTGGGGTATCTCTCGGTGGACAGAGAAAGGAGCCTGCCCCAGTACCTGATCATACACACGTAAGTATCTATGTAAATAGGAAATCTACCACATTCTCCGATTTGCAATGTTATTTTTAAACGTCCCTGCCAACTCCTAAGATCATTTTGCATATCTTAAATTGTACTTTTTCAATGGCCTCAAAACGCTGAAAACCCCATACCTCTGAACCGTACAGCAGAATGGGTTTAATTTTGACATCAAATATCTTAAATACAATATCCACTGGCAATGACTGCAACTTAAAGAATAACCTTTTGACACCTGCAACCGCTCGCACTGCTTTTCCTGATAAGTTATCAACACATTTTGACCAATTTAGTGTGGCAGAAAATATTACACCCAAGTAATTGTAATGAGGTTCGACTTCAATCTGCCTGCCAGCAAAGAACCATTGTTCATAATGCCTCAGAAATCCACCATTTTTAAAAAACAACAACTTTTGTCTTTTCCATATTGACTTTGAGACCCCATCTATGGCAGTATTTTTCTAGGCATTCAATTTTCTTTTGTAGGTCAATCACAGAATCAGAAACTAGTGCAATGTCATCTGCATACATCAAAAGAAGAAGAATGCCTTTTGATCTGAAAAAAACATCAATACCTCGTGTGTCGGAGTTAATCAAAGCAGTCTGCAATTCAGATATGAAAAGAGAAAATAACAAGGGACTTAGATGCAGCCCTGCCTGACTCCTGACATACACTCAAAGTAATCAGTAATGTTATACCCAACTCTAACTGCCGCTTTTACTTGTTTGTACATACTGGAAAGTGTTTGAAACATTTTCCCGTGAATCCCTTTCTGCAACAGAAGATATAATAAATTCGATCTTTCAATGCTGTCAAAAGCTTTAGAGAAGTCAACGAAAAGAGTATAGAAGCGCCCTCCTTTTTTAGTAAGGTATTTTTGAACCAATGACTGTAGTGAAAATATATTATCTGTCGTACTGTAACCCTTTCTAAATCCTGCTTGAGCTTCCGGTATGTTCCCTGTTGCTTCAGTAAAATCTCTTAATCTGCTATTCAGAATTGTACTGTATAGTTTGCTTATCGTATTTAACAGTGATATTCCTCTATAATTTTCGGTTTTTCTGTAGTCACCTTTTTTGAGAAGCGGAAAAATCAACCCTTTTGTCCAACTTTCCGGGTACTGACCAGTTTCAAACACCTTGTTAAATAGCACACGCAAAAATGGTACCAAAAGATCACTGAGAACATGAAACACATCAGAGGGCACACCATCAGGTCCAGGAGCTCTGCCTTTCTTAGTATCCTTTATAGCTTTGCGAATTTCGTTTTCGGAGATTGCTTCTTCTAGATTTATATGTACATTGTGGCATGACTGACAAACCTCAGGGTTATGGTTCTTTAAAACATCATCAACCTCTTTGCAGAATTCAGCATCAATAGCCGACTGCTCAGGATTTAGCAAGTCACGAAAGTATTTATACCATGAATTTGCACTGATCGTAGCAGAACCATTAGAAGTGATGCTTGTTAGAGATTTAACCTTTCGCCAGAACGATTTTGAATTCTTGTCAATACAAACATGACTCAGGTCATTTAGAATTTGTATTTTCTGTTTTTCTTGTTTCATTTTCACATAGAGATTTGAACTCTTTCTTTAGATTTAGGTATTCATTCAAATCCTTGCGATCATTTGAAAATCTCCATAATCTCAGTTGCCTATACTTACTGTTTTTTGCACGTTCACAACCATCGTCCCACCACGAGGGCTGAGAACGAGTTTTTTCTTCTGCCTTCCTAATGTTACACTGGACAGCTGCTCTCTGGAGAAAATCAACAAGACAATCTGATCCAGCATCGACTCCTTGTTCAATAGCTGTCAGAAAGTTTTCAAACTCTGTTTCTTGATGTGACGTAAGTAGTCGTAGGAAGAGTCCTTCCACAAAAGCTTACATAGTTTTTCCATAGATATTTCATCATCATCAGTAATGTTGTCTGTGCACATTGAAATGTCATCAAAAAAAGATGTTACTATTGGAAAATGGTCTGATTCACATCTATCAACAACTTTAAAATCCATTATTAAATCAAACAAAGGCTTTGAGGCAGCACAATAATCAACAATGCTCATTCCACAATTAGCAAATACACGTTATTTCCCCCTCCCAATCACCTTCTGTACGACCATTGACAATAAACAGATTGTATTCTTTTAACAATTCAATAAATTTTAGGCCGAAATTGTTCCAGGCACGATCTTTTGATCTACGCTTATTCTGAGGAATATCACCAATAAAATCATGAAGGTCTTCCACTGGAACAATATATCTGTCTTCATCGCAACAGTCAGTGTCAGATAAATCCGCTGTGCGTGCATTGAAATCACCACACAACAGGAAAGGGCAACCTGCATAAACTTGCATGATATCACATATATTACTTTCTAATTTTTCAATACCTTCCTGCTTGTTGTTCTCATACAACACTGAATGTTCGGGAGCAATATACACAAAAACAGCAATTACATCAAAAGCACAATTAAAAACTGACTTCCCAATTTTCATAAATACACAGTCTTCGACGTCTTTCAGTAACTGTTCTACATATACTATGATTGATTTATGTACACACACCACAACTCCACCTTTTTGCCTATTTACCCGGGAGAAAGAAAGACAGAGTAATGTGGAAAAGCATCTTCAATCGCAGTCTGTTTGCACGTCCAAACTTCTGAAAAAGAAAATATCTTAAATTGTTCACAAAACATCTTAAACGAAACACTGTTTAACTTTCGAGACAGACCCTGAACGTTCCATGCCATGACTTGTAACACAGGCGCATGCCCTCTTGTGTTTTCTGTATGTAACGAATCATCATGTGACTGTGGAAAGGCAGATGTCTGTGTGTCAGCTGTATTAACAGAGTCATTTGAAAACATTGACGGTTTAGAAACATTGCTGGAATTTACTTGTTCTGTTGATGTCCTGTCATCATCACGCAAACGACGTCTTCCACAGCATTGAAAGAAAGGAAGAGAGAGAGAGGGTGGTGGGTGGGGGGTAGGGTGGAACAGACAGACAAAGGCAGAGACCGACAGAGGGAGACAGAGAAAGACCCAGATACAGGGACTGAGCGAATAAAAGCAAAATCTTATCTTCTTCCACAATAATGGCATAATCACGATTCAACGCACGTTTTTCCCTCCACCATGCTCTGGCCAAAAACTGTAACAAACCACTGAACCGAAGAATCGTGTTCTTCCTTTGCAAAGCACTTCCCTTTACCGTTCTGTCATCCTCACACTTCAGGACGTCGAGGTCTAATTTCAATCATTTACAGACACTGCTTTTACAAACACCCTGCAGCACTTGTAATCAATCTGATTACATTTTGAGTCACACATACACACACGTACACACACCACGCACACACACACACACACGCTCGCGTGCACACACACACACACACACACACACACACACACACACACACACACACACGCACTTCTGTACATGCATGCGCGATCGCGCGCGCAAGTTTGTGTGTGTGGTGTTTGAATAATGCAGCTTTGTTTGGTGGTTTAATGTTGTTGTTGTTTGTGTGTGTGTGTGTGTGTGTGTGTGTGTGTGTGTGTGTGTGTGTGTGTGCCTCCTGTCAGGCTGGCAGGCCAGGTGAAGCGTGTTTGCCCTGAGAGAAGCGGGCAAGGAGATGCATTGTCAGCAACAATGGGCGGCGGTCATCAAACCCTTCCGCACAGATTGCCGGAAACCAGCATCACGCGCACCGGAAGTGCCGCGCAAAGACCGGCGCGCGCAGAGAGTTAAAACAAAACAGAACAAAAAAAAAGCTCAGTCATGTGCGCATGCGTGACCAGTCACTGTGGCAACTGGACATTGACTACCACCCCCATCCCTTTCTTCGCCTGCTCCTCCCCCTTCCCTCCCCCTTCCCTCCGCCTTCCCTCCTCCCCCATTCCTTCCCTTTTGTGATGGCAATCAATGTTTTCATGGCCGTTTGTGTGTATGTGTGTGTGGGGGGAGGGGGGGGGGGGGGGGGAGCGGGCCGCGGTGGCAACGGCCATGAAAAATGGATCAGCTCCGTCAGGCGTTGGCTGTGGCGGCCATCACTCGTCATTATCACTGCTTTCATCTCGCCTCACTTTCAAACCTACTCTTACACGCACGCATCTCACACACACACACACACACACACACACGCATGCACGCACATACACGTACGCACGCACACACACACACACACACACACACACACACACACACACTCGAACATACAAACAACAAACATGCTTGCCAGTGTCTGTTTTTAGAAGCAAAGTAACAGCATTTTCAAGTAGGGGCATGAAAGGAATGGACCGATCAAACGTCCAACATGCTGCACGTCGCATAGGGCCAGGCAGGCAGACACGAACAGCCCCCCCCCCCCCCCCCAGAACGATAACATCGACGCAAGGATGAAAGAGAGCAATGGCCACGCAGTCTCTCAGGCATTGAAAAAATGCAACCACGATCACATCCCCTGGGGCTCCGGCTATGGAAGAGACGCAGACGGGACAGATCGGTATGCCGACCACCATACAGATTTACTGAGAACCATCTCTATTTTCCTCCCTGTCTCTGCGGTAAGCCTTCATGGCGCCGCACTCTACAACTGTTGACCAGCTTCCTCCAGCTGTGACGGCTGGGTGTCACGACCTGGGGACGATCTCTGCCGACCATCTCCACCTGCTTGTTGCACCACTGTCGGTTCATGGCATGTCCTCTGTCTTGCACTCCGTCTTCCTCCTTCAAGAACTGGATTTCATCTTTGCCGATCTGTCCAAGACAAAACTTCTTGAATTCAAAAGAATTAAAAAATGAAGCAATGAGACTGATCCTGGGAACCACGAAGAATACACCAGTTCAAACTATGCAATACCTGCTTGACCTTTCTTCAGAGCAGGGAAGACACATACTAGAATTGATGAAAGGCATATTTCAGAGCACCTGAAAATCCCCAAAGCCAACTACATGCGGCGGTCAAAAGAAACAAAAGGCACTCGCCTAGGATGTGGAAATCATGGATTGGAAAGGCAGAAAACAATGTACAACTTGTGTGTCAGTTAACCAGAACTCAAAGAAACTAAGGAATGGGAAACGTATCCAGACCACTTCAAGCACCTCTACTAACCTGCCATCACTAGAACTTGGAAGACAATGTCGAGGATGACCAGAAGGATAAAACAACGCAAAAATTCAAATGCAGGTAGAAAACCTTGGCAAAAAAGAAGAAATTCTTATATACACTGACAGTTTCGTCACCAAAGGTAAGTCAGGCTGGGAATAAACAGTGAAGCAAAATGGCCGAACTATCCAGCAAGGCAATGGTGCATACAGATTAACAACTTAAAGTCTAACAAAGGAAGTAGACGCAGTGACACAAGCACTCCACTGGCTCTCATCCAAAGACTAGTTTAAAACTGAACAAGCCATGACACTGACTGACTTCAAGAACCTACTTCAAAAAGTGGAGAGTGGAATGGGAAGCTCTGCTTGGCATGAAGTAATGCGCAACCTTCCTATGGACAGACTCATATGGATGCACTGCCCTGGACATGCAGGAGTGAAGTTAAAGGAAACGAGATAGCATAGCAGACACACTGGCAGGCAAGGCAACGATAAGAACTAGATTACAGCTTGGCCAATCTGATTCGAAAAGAAATGTAAAGAATCACATCAAAACAAAAAAAAAGAACCACTATACTGTAGACATTTTTTCTGATCTGAACATTAGACAAGAAGTGGCCGCACATAACCAACAAGAAAAATGGGAATAATCTCAAGGCCAACACTACGCAAACTCCTTGAGACTGGGGCAAACTCATGCGGCGCCTTTCCAGTAACAGACACAAACAATCAAACACGTGAACTGAGATAAGACTTTGAATTTCAAGAGGACCCCAGTGTACAGTGAAGTGTGTGCACTGGTGGGTGTGCATTAGTGGGGCGACGCAGGTGTGTAAATTGGACAGTCCATGTGAGCGCGCGCGCGCGTGTGTGTGTGTGTGTGTGTGTGTGTGTGTGTGTGTGTGTGTGTGTGTGTGTGTTGTTCTTGTTCTTGTTGTTCTTGTTACTAAGTTATCTTCTGAACATTCATTTATTCATTTCTCACAATCAACACACACACACACACACACACGCACACACACACACACACACACACACACACACACACACGCACACACACACACACACACACACACACACACATACAAGCCCGCACACGTAAGTGTTCGCGCTTACGAGCACGCACATGCGTGCATGCGCACATACACATGCGGATACGCCCATATACACAGACACATACACACATATATGTACACATACACGTGCAGATACGTGCGTGCAGGAGCATGCTCACACAAGCCCACAGATCTCACACACGCACACGCATGCATCTCTGCGCTCGCAGGCGCATACACACACTCAGACACAGAACACACACACACACACACACACACACACACACACACACACACACACACACACACTGATAATAATGGCACATCCATTGCTAGGTAGGTACCCAACGTCTGACCAGCACGTTGGGACAGTGCTTAGGTCAGACGTCTGCTAAGTGGTAGCCACGAGACCCTCATCTTAAATCCCCTCACCCTAGTCATCCATTCATTTATCCACCAGCTTTCAATCATGCGCAGTGTGGTCTGAAAACTTAGCGGATGTGGTGTAGCGTATATGGAACAGTCCACCCGCGGTGACACCTCCTTGACGAAACTGAAACTGAAAGCCTGGAAGGTTGTTCAAACAAGCCCAGTGCATCTTGTTTCATGGTCATCCAAAGTAATATTCTTTTTTTCTACCTTACGTCTGCAGTGATCCCTTAGCTCCGGCATCACGACCTGTCAACGACACCGGTGCACTGGAGCCTGTTGCAGACACAGCCACGAACTGACGTCACTCCCTTCATCCAAAAGAAGAGGTGGAAGCTGCCTGTATGCAAAGGAGGTAAGGTAAGGTAATGTTGCTTATAGCCCAGCCGACCGCGAAGGTATAAAAGGAAAGGCAAGGTACAAGGTACAGAGAGTGAATGTTACGATAGCAGACTCACTGACGGGCATGTATCAACCAAGGGTCTTAGGCGCATTCTCCCTGTCGGACAGCCAGAAGTCATTTCCAACAAGCCGTGTTGGAGAGACCCTAAACAAAATTCTACAGGCACAGAGAAGAAGAAAAGCAAATGGGCTGGGTTGGTCACACACTACGAAAGCGTCTCACCACCACCACAAGGCAGGCACGCCAATGGAACCCACAGGGGAAAAGGAAGGCGCGACAACCTCCACAGACTTGGCACCGATGCATGGACTCCGAAGTGAACAAGCCGGAATGACAAGTGCCCAGATGAAGAGGTCGGCCCACAACCCAGTCCGCTGGAGGAGTGTTGCCGCAGTCCTACGTTCCCCAGGGAACTCAAAGGAAAGAAGAAGAAGAAGAAGAAGAAGAAGAAGAAGAAAGAAGAAGAAGACGTACTGAAGCACACAGGCTTCTTCTGCGGTCGATAATCGTTGATGCGTGTGTGTCCTGATTTATCCCCGAAACCTGCGCCGTAGCTAAGCTGACACACTCCGTCTTCGACAGGTAAGGGGGCTTCTCCCTTAGCTCAAGACTAGAAAAGTCCTACCCTGTGAGCACAGGGGATGGTTTGTTCACTGGGGTGTCCTTCCCCAGGGCTAAGAACTTATAGCGCGGCTCTTGATTGCATGATGCTCCTGTCGTAGAACACTTGGGGTATATCAGTGGAGATAACAGTGTCACCTGTACTCCGCCCTATTCTGCTAGTAACATCGCCATTGGGTCCGGGACTGCTTATTCGACCAGCAAAGACTAACTTACATCACAGCTCACTCGCATAACTGGGGCATCCCCCTATCCGCCACCCGGGGACCCGCCTGGTTGGAGATGGTCGCCCCTGCTCCAGACAGAGGGTGAGGAATGGCAAAGACACTGAAAGCGGTCTGTCAAAGTCTGTCCGCCAAAAGCCAGGACCGAATGGACGGACACACTCTGTGCTAACAATATCTGAATGAAAAAAAAAAACGTAGACAGAACTTCCTCCCAACTTTTGAACAGTCACTCTGATCAGACGTCATATCAGTGACATGGACATTCTTTCTACATAGCCTGGAAGGGATGGTGGAAGTAATTTCACAGGAAGAACAGGCATTATTCAGACCCAAAGGAGCACTGATCTCCTCGGCTTCAAACTGCTGATAGACGAGCATCTCCGACACCACAGTGATCTACACTTCATCTCCGACACCACAGTGATCTATACTACATCTCCGACACCGCTGTGATCTGTACTATATCTCCGACACCACAGTGATCTATACTACATCTCCGACACCGCTGTGATCTGTACTATATCTCCGACACCACAGTGATCTATACTACATCTCCGACACCACTGTGATCTATACTACAACATGTCCGACACCACTGTGATCGATATACAGCATGTCCGACACCACTGTGATCTATACTACAGGCAAGCAAAAACCAATTTGTTATTTTTTTTTTCGTTCGGTGGGATAGTAATTTTTCTTTTTGAACTAAACGGAAGGAAAAGGGATTTTTTCAGAAGCAAAAAGAAAGAAAGAAAGAAAAACCCTGCAGCATTTGATAAAGACACTGGCGGAGAAACTGACCTGAATGATCATTCCTCTTAGAAAGTTTAAGGTAACCCATCCACAAAACATGAACAAACGAATCACAAGACAAAACATGACGCGTTTCTACCTCTTGGGTCTTCTTCTTCAGGCAAGATAAACAATACTCATGACAACGAAAATGAAGAACGAGCAATCAACCCCCATCTTGCGCCGAATCTGACGAGATAAGTGACCCAAAGTCAGACCGCCAACCCCACCAACCACCCCTGCATTCCCCCCCCCCCCCCCCCCCCCCCAACCTCGCCAGCCCCAGCCCCGTGGCCTGACCTGCTGGGCAGCATAGATGTCCCTGACGAAGAAGGTCTCCTTGGCCAGGCTGCCCTCGCCCAGGATGTCCTTGATCTTCACGGCGCCGATCAGGTCGTGGCGGGAGAAGCGGTCGAAGTCGTAGATGCTGAACTGCAGCACGCGCTGCGACAGCTCCTCGTAGGTCACGGTGAAGGTGAAGGTCTCGTTGAACTCGGGGTTCAAGGTCTTGCGGTGCACCTTGGTCTGGTGCTTGTTCTTGCGGTCCGGCATGAGGTACACCTAGGAAGGAAGCAGAGCAGGATAAAGATGGAAGCAGGGGAGGATTGAGGAGGGATAATGATGGAAGCAGAGGAGATTTGGGGGATAATGATGGAAACAGAGGAGGATTGGGAAGGGATAATGATGGAAACAGAGGGGGATTGGGGAGGGATAATGATGGAAGCAGGGGAGGATTGGGGGGATAATGATGGAAGCCGAGGAGGATTGGGAAGGGATAATGATGGAAGCAGGGGAGGATTGGGGAGGGATAATGATGGAAGAAGAGGAGGATTGGGGGAGATAATGATGGAAGCAGGGGAGGATTGGGGAGGGATAATGATGGAAGCAGAGGAGGATTGGGGGATAATGATGGAAGAAGAGGAGGATTGGGGAGATAATGATGGAAGCAGGGGAGGATTGGGGAGGGATAATGATGGAAGAAGAGGAGGATTGGGGGGATAATGATGGAAGCAGGGGAGGATTGGGGAGCGATAATGATGGAAGCAGAGGAGGATTGGGGGGATATTGATGGAAGCAGAGGAGGATTGGGGAAGGATAATGATAGAAACAGAGGAGGATTGGGGGATAATGATGGAAGCAGAGGAGGATTGGGGAGGGATAATGATGGAAGCAGAGAAGGATTGGGGGGATAATGATGGAAGCAGAGGAGGATTGGGGGGCGGGGGGGTGTAATGATGGAAGCAGGGGAGGATTGGGGGATAATAATGGAAGCAGGGGAGGATTGGGGAGGGATAATGATGGAAGCAGAGGAGGACTGGGGGGCGGGGGATAATGATGGAAGCAGAGTAGGATAATCATGGAAGCAGAGGAGGATTGCGGAGGGATAATGATGGAAACAGAGGAGGATTGCGGAGGGATAATGATAGAAGCAGAGGCGGATTGGGGATAATGAAGGAAGCAGAGGAGGATTGGGGAGGGATAATGATGGAAGCAGAGGAGGATTGGGGAGGGATAATGATGGAAGCAGAGGAGGATTGGGGAGGGATAATGATGGAAGCAGAGGAGGATTGGGGGGATAATAATGGAAACAGAGGAGGACTGGGGGATAATAATGGAAACAGAGGAGGACTGGGGGATAATGATGGAAACAGAGGAGGATTGGGGAGCGATAATGATGGAAGCAGAGAGGAGGATTGGGGAGGGTTCATGGTGGACACAGAGGAGGACTGGGGAGGGATAATGATGGAAACAGAGGAGGATTGGGGAGGATAATCATGGAAACAGAGGAGGATTGGGGAGGGATAATCATGGAAACAGAGGAGGATTGGGGAAGGATAATGATGGAAACAGAGGGGTGTGGAGTAAAATCAGCCGGGAGAAGTGGAGCAGGAGGAGGTGATGGATGAGATGACTAATGGCAACACCAATGTTGCGACTACACTTACAACGGCTCCTTCTGGTACTGCCGCTGCTATCACTACTACTGCTATCACGTCTGCCAAAACCACTTCTGCTACTCTCACTGTGACAACTACTACTGCTATCACGTCTGCCAAAACCGCTTTCTGCTGCTGTCACTGTGACAACCACTACTGCTATCACGTCTGCCAAAACCGCTTCTGCTGCTGTCACTGTGACAACTACTACTGCTATCACGTCTTCTTCCAAAACCACTTCTGCTACTCTCACTGTGGCAATTACTACTGCTATCACGTCTGCCAAAACCGCTTCTGTTGCTGTCACTGTGACAACTACTACTGCTATCACGTCTGCCAAAACCGCTTCTGCTGCTGTCACTGTGACAACTACTACTGCTATCACGTCTGCCAAAACCGCTTCTGCTGCTGTCACTGTGACAACTACTACTGCTATCACGTCTGCTGCCAAACCGCTTCTGCTGCTGTCACTGTGACAACTACTACTGCTATCACGTCTGCCAAAACCACTTCTGCTGCTGTCACTGTGACAACTACCACTGCTATCACGTCTGCCACTATCACGTCTGCCAAAACCACTTCTGCTGCTGTCACTGTGGCAACTACTACTGCTATCACGTCTGCCAAAACCACTTCTGCTGCTGTCACTGTGGCAACTACTACTGCTATCACACGTCTGCCAAAAACCACTTCTTCTGCTGCTGTCACTGTGGCAACTACTACTGCTATCACGTCTGCCAAAACCACTTCTGCTGCTGTCACTGTGGCAACTACTACTGCTATCACGTCTGCCAAAACCAATTCTGCTGTTGTCACTGTGACAACTACTACTGCTATCATGTCTGCCAAAACCACTTCTGCTGCTGTCACTGTGACAACTAGTACTGCTACGTCGCTACCGTTACTACTGCTATGTCGATTGCTACTAGTGCTGCTGCTGTTACAAAAACAAGTACTACTTCTACCTCCACTGCTACTTCTGCTGCTAATGTTACTACTACTATTGATAGTGTACGACTACTACTACTAGTAGTACTACTACTACTACTACTCCTACTGCTGCTACTGTGTTACTGCTACTACTACTAATTCTACTATTACCACAACAACAACAACAACAACTACTACTACTACTACTGTTTTGCAGCTGTTGCTGCTGCTATCACAAATACTACAACTTCTGCTCCTGCTCTTGCTACAACACTGCTACCACTGCTGTTGCTAATACTATCACTACTACTACTACTACTACTACTACTACTACTACCATTTCTGCTATTGTTGCTGCTGCTATTACTACTGTTATTACTGTCATTGTTGTTACTACTACTGCCGTTGCTGCTATTACTGATAGTATCACTACTGGTCATTCTGCTGTTGCTCCTACTACAACTGCCACTGCTGCTACTGCTACTATTACTACTGCTGCTGCTGCTGCAATAACTACTTCTACTGATGATGGTGATGATGGTGATGATGATGATGATGATGATGATGCAATAACTATAATACTGCCGCTACTTCTACGAGTGCTGCGCGGTTCTGCAGCTACTGTTGGTGCTAGTACTATTGCTATTGTTAATATTATTGCCACATTTGTATGGTCACTAGTGCCACTGCTGTTAGTGCTGCCGCTGCAACTGTTACTACTACTACTTCTACTACTACTACTACTGCCGTTGCCGCTGCTACTATTTCTATCCTCAACAGTACTGTTTGGTGAAGTCAAGGCCCTGCGGTCTAACTAGCGAGAAACTCTTGAGGTCCACAGCTCCGGTCTGGCAGAGAGAGAGAGAGAGAGAGAGAGAGAGAGAGAGAGAGAGAGAGAGAGAGAGAGAGAGAGTGTGTGTGTGTGTGTGTGTTCTCTCTCGTCCTTTTCATAAGCCGTAGTCGGAGCGCTAGTCTTCCATCGGATGCCACAACACACCGAGGCACTGTGTGCGGCATACACGTGGAGCACGTTAAACAGCCCAAGACAACAAAAGTTGGTGGTAAACAAAATCATCTTTGACAGAAAAAAAAAAAAAAATGAAATGATCTAAAGCGGGGTCGCACTTATGCGGCACTCTTTCTTAAAGACGGTAACCGAATTTCACGCGGGTATGATATGACAAGGAAGTTATGAAGTCGTCGTCATCGTCGTTTTGTTCCTTTTCTTTCTTTTTTCTTTTTTTTGTTAAATCTTCTTCGACCCGAGGATAGGACTTAGAAGTTAGCCAACGGGAAGTGACCTGACATGTGACGTGTTTTTAATTCCGTGACTGCGGCAGCTAGCTTCCAGCTTTTGGGAGGATGATGTCAACAAAACATGATATCAGAGTGTGGGAACACGATTCTCTATATCTGTCTGTCTCTCTTTGCGCGCGCGCGCGCGCGCGTGTGTGTGTGTGTGTGTGTGTGTGTGTGTGTGTTTAAATATATATATATATATATATATATATATATATATATATATATATATATATATATATGTATGTATATCAAACTACATATATATGTGTGTGTGTATATATAAAAAAACCGAAAAGGCAGAAGAGTCAAATTACCACTTTCCGCGGTCACTGAGGAGAAACAATCAGGTTTCGAAATATCGGTATCTGACCAGGAGTTATATGTTAGTGAGCTTCCTCCCCATTGGAGATGGTCTCCCGCTTCGGAGACTATAAGCTTGCTGAAGGTTCATTTTGAGAAGCATTTATTATTCCCCATTCACCCTCTCAAGCACATACTGTCAGTTAGGCAGAATCATCTACCACTGCAGATATGAAGGCTTATCACCCCCCCTATTTCTGCAATCTGAGACATAAGAGCAAGCTGTGTTTGTAATTCAATATTTCTTGCAGTCATTGCAACACCTAGCTGCTCTGTAAGTTGCTGGAATGGTGCTCGGAACTTATCCTTGGAATTTATTGTTTTATTATATATATATATATATATATATATATTTATATATATATATGTGTGTGTGTGTGTGTGTGTGTGTGTGTGTGTGTGTGTGTGTGTGTGTTTAAAAATAGGATGGTAAAAGGAAGTTTTAAAATCGACAGGTCTGTTTCGAGCGCTGGCTCTCCTCAGGATCCTGAGGAGAGCCAGCGCTCGAAACAGACCTGTCGATTTTAAAACTTCCTTTTACCATCCTATTTTTAACAGATGTTGCTCCCCAAGGGGTCGAGCATTCTAAGAATTTTACCAGGCATTTTAGTGGTATTCTTGATATATATATATATATATATATATATATATATATATATATATATATATATATATATATATATATACATATCATACACACATAGCGTCTATCCTGGGTAGATTTCTAAACTCTATGTGCAATCTCTCTCTCTCTCTCTCTCTCTCTCTCTCTCTCGGCGCATGCCTGAGTGCGTGTGTGTGTGTATGTATGTGTGTGTGTGTGTGTGTGTGTGTGTGTGTGTGTGTGTGTGTGATAGAGAGAGCGAGAGAGAGAGGGAGGGAGATTTAGAGAGAGAAAGACAAAGAGCGAGAGCAGTGGCATATTTTTCGTTCACGGATGGAATGGAATGTAATAAACGTGCAAGATTAACGTCCATATTCACACACAAAATTTGCGTTAGAAAAAGAAATACTCCTCGCTGTCGATCCTAGGAGGAAATCTCTCCAACCTGGATGTACTGAGCTGAGGAGGGAGGGGTGGGAATAGAATCTCAGACCCTTGGAACAAGAAACAAGTCCTTATCTACTAGGTCCTCTGCCCTCTGAATAATAGTAGAATAATACTGATGTCAATAATCTGACAACATGCAGAAGATGCTGGAAGGTGGGTTAATTAAGTAAGAACTAGAAAAACAAGAACACACACACACACACACACACACACACACACACACACACACACACACACAGAGCCAGAATGTCCTCGGGGGAAAGCAACGTGGACAACCTCAGATCAGCCAGACCGGATATTTGCAGTGAATGTCCTACGCTACAGCGGGAAAGAGGACAATGAAGTCAAGATGGTGATCATGGAATGAAGGCTAATAAGGAAAGCAGCAGCATCTCGCACCGCTGCCCCATTCCCCAGCCACTGCAAACACCGGGGAAGATGATGCTGAAGTGGAGGGCAGTTTTCTGTCGACATGTTCTCATCACCTGGAAACCCCAGGCGATGCAGTCCCTGCTAGATATTGACCAACACACACCACCCTGTGAAATTGGATTAAATGCCTCTCCGCCGTTTTCTGGTTAATTTATGGCGGACACGCAAACAGGCACACACACTCGAATGCACACGCAAACACACACACACACGCACGCACACACAGATACAGGCACACACACAGACCAGACACACACACACACACATGCCTGTTCATGCATAAAACGAGCAGTCTCTCTCTCTCTCTCTCTCTCTCTCTCTCTCTCTCTCTCTCTCTCTGTGTGTGTGTGTGTGTGTGTGTGTGTGTGTGTGTGTGTGTGTGTGTGTGAGTTGTTGTTCTTGTCTTCAATTCAACGCCTTTCCACATTAAGTGATATTAGACGAAAGAGAAAGGGTATGAGAGGGGGAGCATGAGGAGGAGGTGGGTGGGTGGGTTATCTTGCAATCATATACGAAAATTTTTTTTAAAAAGGCATCTTGTCTGGGAAAACCAACTGCAAATAACGATCTTGAATCATAACACAAACTAACAAATGTCCCATAGGACTGCGTAGTAAATAGTTTGCAAAATCAAACAACACAAACTAAAATTCTTCTCAAGGATGCTTTCAAGACAACTTTCAGAAAAAGCCGGTGAAATAGTCTCAATCTCTGGCATTCCAGGAGAATGTGTCGGTTTGAAATTGGTCCACCGCACAGACATTTGACATTCTTGCTGAATTTTGTTTTGAAGGCATTAAGCTTTATCCTATAAGACAGCGAAGTATGTATCTAAATTTTAAAATGTTGCTATAGTTCACAGCCATTTTGTTTGCCAAACCATCGGAATTAATGAAGATACTGGAGAATTTCTCCTTAATATGGAGATATTTTGAAAATTTGTTCCACGATGCTTGCTCCAGTAAATGATACCTTCTGTAACGGAATGTTTATTTCTGTAGATTCCCTGTCTTGCCTTACACCTTGTTTTGCGGCTCGATCAACAGTCATTTGAATACAATCCAGCATGCGAAGGAACCCAACAAAAGGCGATAATGGCTCCCTGTAAACTTCAAATGTGAATCATTTGATTGGTTTCTATGATCATTTGGGATTTTTTTGGTAATCA
Source organism: Conus betulinus (assembly GCA_016801955.1). Taxonomy (NCBI): domain Eukaryota; kingdom Metazoa; phylum Mollusca; class Gastropoda; order Neogastropoda; family Conidae; genus Conus; species Conus betulinus. The sequence continues at coordinate 55,986 of JADBJO010004435.1, read as the reverse complement.
AATGAGCGTAAAGCATACAGTACGGACTGAAAATCGATGCAGAATAAAATTTGAAAAATGTTCAATGGAAGATCAGCTATGTAATTAAGTATAGCAACGAGTTCGACGGTAAATATCGATAGATTTTTTACAATGAAGAATGACTTTTCTTTTTTTTTTTAAAGCTGGTAATACAAAAACTGAACCAGCACGATGGTCATCTAAGAGTGACCCGTCTGTATATACCTTTAAATGATCTAGGTATTTATTCACTTAGGTACAATCGCACTTCACTTTGCATAATATTTTGATTCTCATTCTACTTCACATCAGTGTAATCGATATCAAAATGTGGTTCATTCATCTCCAAGGTAGTGTAAGGAGAAACTACTTGCTATGTATCATTATTATGAGAAACTATTTGCTGTGCATCAATATTATGAAGGCTATTAAGGAAAGCAGCATCTCGCACCGCTGCTCCATTCTGTGTGTGTGTGTGTGTGTGTGTGTGTGTGTGTGTGTGTGTGTGTGTGTGTGTGTGTGTGTGTGTGTGTGCGTGCGTGCGTGCGTGTGTGCCTGCGTGCGTGCGTACGTACGTGCGTGCGTGCGTGTGTGTGTGTTCTTTCTCTTCTCCAATGTTATTTCTAATCGTATAATTTCAGACCAGTGAAAAAAAAAAGCCATTTTTAACCTGACTAGAAACAGACTCCGCATAGTAAAATGTCGTCACGTACTTTGTTCTGGTGAAGAACCGTAAACTGATTCAGCCTTCAGATTTACAAATATCAAGATTATTGTCTGTTTTCCAACCCCTCGCTCATAGCATCTTCCTTCCTCCGTGTGAATCACGACTTCTGAAACAGAACTGTTATGGAAAAATGATTTAAAAAGGGGTTTTAAGTAACTCCGCCGGTTAGCAAGCGCCAACAGATTACAAGACAAAACACACAACGCGTTTTGACCACTCTGGTCTTCTTCAGGCAAGATAAACCACATTCAGGACAATGAAAACGAAGAACGAGCAATCAGCAATCATCTTCTCTCGATTTTTGTTCGTCTGTTTTGTTCGTGAATTTTGTTCAATTACTCCCCTTCATTTGGGGCAGTAACCTAAACATGAATAAAACCTCTGAATCTCTCTCTCTCTCTCTCTCCCTGTTGTCCCTCCCTCCCTCCCTCTCGCTAACCTGTTCTCCCTCCCTCCCTCCCTCCCCTCTCCTTTTGCGAGCGGGGACGTGAGCGGATGTTTTGCCTTAGAAGTCGCGCGTCAAGTGCTCTGTCAGTTAATTGTTAACTTCGGCTAATTGAGAGTCAGACTGGTCCTCAGAGTGGTGCACGGACTTTATGAAGAACAATGCCTTCTGGACCTGTGGAGTTTCGAGCAGCATGTGGCGGATTCCTGCCTGTATTTCAAAGTTTCATGTTGAAACGGGCCAGAGAGAAAGCAGCAATGCGTGTCGCCATTCTGAGACTGAAGTGTCGAGGAGACGGTGCTATGTTAGGACTGCTCCTCTCCTATTTGTTCTGGGGGAGTTTGCTTCTCCGATGTGGCGACGTGGAGAGCAGCCCAGGTCCTAACCCCTCCCAGTCCAGAGACACCAGGCAGACCTGACTGACCAGCGCCAGTGGAGGAGCAGCCAGCAGCAGGGCCAGTATGGAGAAACCTGGCCATCCTCACAGAGGGGAACCTTCACTGTCAGACATCATGAGCAAGCTGGACACCATGGAGTGTAAATTCGACGCCAAGCTCGACGACGTGAAGCGGGACATGAATGCCCTTCGTGAATACGCGCTGCCATGCAGGAGGAGCTGAAGGGGCTTCGGGAGGAGGTCACTAGTCTACGGCAGCAGAACCAGGACTTGACCAAGAAGATAGTGGAGCTTGAGACGAAGACTGACGATCTTGAGGGGAGATCCAAGCGGAACAACCTCATCATTATGGACAGCCACGTCAGGAAAATGAGACCCCTGTGGACTGTGAAAATGTTTTGAAGGACCTCATTACGAATACGTTAGAGTTGTCCCAGGATGTTGAATTCGATAGGGTGCATCGATTGAACAATAGGCAGGACTCTCCCGTGATTGCTAGGTGTGTTTTTTACAAACAGAAAGCTGGACATTCTCAGAGCAAAAAACGTAAACTACAAGGAACAAACACTTTCATTGGAGAGGACTTCTCGACCAGGGTGCGAGAGCTGAGGAAGAAGTTGACACCTCACCTCAACCAGAAGTGATGGTAAACGGGCTACGCTAGTCTTTAACTACCTCCTTATCGACGGCAAGGAAGAAGTTGACACACCTCACCTCAAGAAAGCTTGATGAAACGGCTACGCTAGTAGTCTTTAACTACCTCCTTATCGACGGCAAGCGATTCACCATAGGTACTGACTGACAATGGGCTGGTTTGAATTATCAAGATAGGAACTCGGCCGGTCCAAAGTTAGTCTTTGTGATGTGTCCTTAACAGTGAAGGGAACTAACGGTGAGCTGACACCGGTTGTTTCAACCCGGCGCTGTGTATCGACAGCTCGTGAAACACGCCGTAAGGTCGTGTGTTGTGAGGGAAGCTCAGTAATGTCAGCGCCGGTAGAAAATGTTAGCGACACAGATGGTGATGTGTCTGATGGAAATGTTTGTTTGATGTCCTTGTCCTCTAAAAATGATGAATTATGTAATGGTGACACTTGTAGTAAAATAATTTTTTTTTTTTTTCGTTCTTCATTGGAATGTTAATGGATTGCTCTCAAAAATGCAGAATAATGATTTTATCTCTTATGTGTCTGGTTTTGATTTTGTATGTTTTGTCGAGACGTTTGTAGATTTTTTTTTTAGTCGCCTGTGTTCTCTGGGTACACAGTTTACTGTACACGTGCATTAAAGTTTACGGCACGAGGAAGGCGTTCCGGTGGGCTGGTGTGTCTTGTGAAAAATGAGATCCGTCCCTTTTTTACGCCTTTGGATATTGTACCTGATTTGTTCTGTGCTTTTCTTGTTGACAAATCTTTGTTTGGAACCTTAAAACACGTTATCTTCGTATGTGCATATGTGCCTCCGGAGGGGGCTCCCTACTATTCCTATTTTGATCAAGAAAACGGGGTTTCCTTGTTAGAAGAATTTCTATGTGATTGTTTACTTTTTGTTAAAAACGATGTGGATGTGATAGTGTGCGGTGACTTGAATAGCAGAATTTCAAATTTCTCGTATGATTTTGAAGAGAGCATGTTTACAAACAATGATCAACATAAAAAGTGGGCCACCTCATGTACGAAATTCAGAAGATGTTATCCTGAATAATTATGGAAAGCTGTTAATTAACATGTGCACTGCTTTGAAATTGTGTTTTTAAATGGAGTGTGTAAGGGCGACTTTCAAGGTCGCTACACATACTTATCCGACAGCGGTAGTAGTGTGAATGACTATTTTTTGATGTCTTATGATTTGTTTTCTACCACTTCCAATAGTTGCAAGATGCATGTGTCTGAGAGAACAGAGTCGGACCACATGCCTTTAGAACTGAAATTTGCTTCCTCATATCATAACTGTGAGCCCGTACAGGTAAACAACAGGCGCTGTACTGTACTATTGAAAAATTTGTCTGGAGCGAAGCTCATGCTGATTTGTTTAAAAATGTAATCCTTTCCGATGAAATGCAAGTGCGCATGCAAGAGGCAGTAAGACTGGTTGATAATAATATCGAAGAAGCGTTAAGTGTGTTTAATACTTGTATAAAAGAGGCTGGGGAATGTATGAAGAAACAGGTTTTATTGGAAAATGTCAGAAAGAAGACGACTGGTATGATATGGAATGTCTAGCTAACAAAAGAAATGTTCGTAATTTATTAAACAGATATCGACGTTCTTTGTCAATACCGTCTCGTGTAGCCTACTGCAAAGCTAGGCGAGAGTATAAACATCTTTTAAAAGAAAAGAAAAGCAATATAATGATACTATGTTGACAGAATTACTTACGTCTGTAAATAATCAGAATGATTTTTGGGACTGTGTACACAAAATTTCCAGAAAAGGGAAGCCCGTAAATGATATAAGTTTAGAAAATATGGTCTCATCATTTCAGAGATCTGCTAGAAGGAAACACTGGGTCTCATAATGATCTGGGAAAGGAAAATTACATTGATGAATCTGCTCATGACGATGACAATCTAAACCGTCCAATTTCCAAAGAGGAAGTTATTGTTGCGCTAAGAAGGTAAAACCTCGCAAAGCTGCTGGTCCAGATGGAATTATCGGTGAACTGATAAAAAGTGCGTGCCAGTCAAGTTTATTTCTAGATTTCCTGGTTAAATTCTTTAAACTCCTTATTTGATCAAGGGGTATATCCCAGAAGTTGGTCCGAGTCTATTGTCATCCCATTGTATAAAAAAGGTGATTCAAACGATCCAAATAATTACAGAGGAATTCATTGTGTAATGTTGGCAGTAAACTGTACAGTGCTATTACCAACAGGAGATTACAGGAATGGGTGGACGAAAATATCATTACCGGGGAATTTCAAGCTGGGTTCAAGAAAAACTATTCTACAGTTGATCACATGTTCACATTAATGGCATTTGTACAAAAACAGTTTTGCTTAAATCGTAAATTACATGTTGCATTTATTGACTTCGAGAAGGCTTTTGATTAAGTCAATAGAACCTTGCTGTGGCCTATCCTGTTTAAAAAATGGTATCCATGGAAAACTTTATAAATGTGTTATAAGTATGTATAATTGTGTAAAAGCAAGAGTGCGATCTGGTGATGCTCTAACAGCCTATATAAATTGCACTTCTGGTGTGAAACAGGGCGATGTCTGTAGCCCAGTTCTGTTTTCTTTATTCATATTAATGAACTAACACAGGAGGTTATGCATTGTGGAAGGCACGGTGCACATTTCATAAATGACGTTGTGGAAATTTTCATTCTTCTTTTGGCTGATGATGTGGCCTTGGTGTCAGAAACAGTGGTTGGATTACAAACCCAGTTAAATACTTTGCAAAGAGTTGCTGCTTCATTAGAATTAAAGGTTAATATGGCAAAAAGTAATATAATTGTATTTAGAAAGGGCGGATATCTAGCAGCGAGGGAAAGATGGACGTACAATGGGTCTACAATGCCTGTTGTCAATGTGTATAAATACTTAGGAATATACTTCTCAACGCGTTTGAGTTTTGTCTTCGCTTGCAAAGATTTTGGCAGCACAGCAAAAAAAATGCGTTACTCTCTGCATACTAAAGAAATTATCATCGCTAAATAACGATTCTCTTACTTTGTTTTTGAAGTTATTTGATGGCCAGGTTCAACCTATGGTACAGTACGGAGCTGAAGTATGGGGCCTCGATGCAGTTGCTGCAGTACACTATGAAAAGTTACATCTGTTTGCTTTGAAGAAATTTTCTTGGTGTATCAGTGCAAACGCCAAATGATTTGGTATATGGTGAAACGGCTAGATTTCCTATATATTTGAATTCCATTATTAAGTGCGTTCGATATTGGCTGAAAATTACTCAGATGCAAGGTCACAGATTCCCATATAAAGCGTATCGGATGTTGTTAGAATTGGACGACAGAGGTAAGAAAAAACTGGGTGACTAATGTGAGAATGAAACTGTGTGAATATGGTTTCGGATTTGTATGGATGAACCAAGGTGTTGGTAATATGAGTGCTTTTATCCAGGTATTCCGAGAAAGACTTGTTGATTGCAGTTGGCAAAAATTGGAATTGTCATGTACAGAACAGCGACAGATTTGAATTATATAGAACGTTTAATAATCTACGATGTTTACCTGTATATATATCAAATGAAAATGGACAAACATTTAAAACGCATCATGACTAAGTTTAGATTTGGTGTTTCCGATCTCTTTACTCATTATTTTCGTTAGAGACAGTCATGTAGTAGAAATTTGAAATGCAAAAGAGGATGAAATTCATTTTGTATTGGCTTGTCCTGTACTAGACGAACTTAGACAGGAATTCATCTCAAGAAAGTACTTCAATAATCCATGCCTTT
>JADBJO010004435.1:20000-40000 GCA_016801955.1 Conus betulinus | reverse complement strand
TCTCTCTCTCCCATCCACCTGTTTGCACACTTCTCTCTCTCCACCCACCTATTTGCACCTCCTCTCTCTCTCCACCCACCTGTTTGCACACTTCTCTCTCTCCACCCACCTCTTTGCACACCTCTCTCTCCACCCACCTGTTTGTATATATCTCTCTCTTTACCCACCTGTTCGCACACCTCTCTCTCTGCACCCACCTGTTAGCACACCTCTCTCTCTCCACCCCCACCTCTTCGTACACCACTTTCCACTCAATGTTTGCACCTCTCTCTCTCTCTCTCTCTCTCTCTCTCCACGCACCAGTTCGTATACCTCTTCTCTCTCTCTCTCCCACCTGTTTTGCACCTCTCTCTCTCTCTCTCTCCCACCCACCTGTTTGCACACCTCTCTCTCTTCCACCCACCGATTTGCACACACCTCTCTCTCCACCCACCTGTTGCACACACTCTCTCTCTCTCTCTCCACCCACCTGTTTCGCACACCTCTCTCTCTCTCCACCCACCTGTTTGCACACCTCTCTCTACCACCCACTTGTTTGCACACTCTCTCCATCCAACTCTCTTTCCACCACCTGTTCGTATACCTCTCTCTCTTTCCACCCCACCCTGTTTGCACACCTCTCTCTCCACACCCACCTGTTTGCACACCTCTCTCTCTCCACCCACCTCTTTGCACACCTCTCTCTCTCTCCACTCACCTGTTTGCAAACCTCTCTCTCTCCACACCCACCTGTTTGCAATCTTCTCTCTCCACTCCACCCACCTGTTTGCACACCTTTTCTCTCCACCCACCTGTTTGCACACCTCTCTTTCTCCACACACCTGTTTGCACACCTCTCTCTCCACACCAACTGTTTGCACACTTCTCTCTCCACCCACCTGTTTGCACACCTCTCTCTCTCCACCCACCTGTTTGCACACCTCTCCTTCTCCACCCACTGTTTTTGCACACCTCTCTCTCCACACCCACTTGTTTGCACACCTCTCTTTCTCTCCACCCCCACCTGTTTGCACACCTCTTTTTCTCTCCACCCACCTGTTTTTGCAAACCTCTCTCTACACCCACCAGTTTGCACACCTCTCTCTCTCCACCCACCTGTTCGCACACCTCTCTCTCCACCCCACCTCTTTGCACACCTCTCTCTCTCCACCACCCCCACCTGTTTGCACACCTCTCTCTCTCTCCACCCACCTCTTTGCACACCTCTCTCTCTCCACCCACCTGTTTGCACACCTCTCTCTCCACCCACCTGGTTGCACACACCTCTCTCTCCACCCCACCTGTTTGCACACCTCTCTCTCTCTCTCCACCCACCTGGTTGCACACCTCTCTCTCTCTCTCTCCACCCACCTGTTTGCACATCTCTCTCTCTCTCCCCACACACCTGTTCGTACACCTCTCTCTCCACCCACTGTGTTTCACCTCTCTCCACCACCACCACCTATTTGCACCTCTCTCTCTCTCTCTCTCTCTCTCTCTCTCTCTCTCTTCCACCACCTGTTTGTATGCCTGTCTCTCCACTCACCTTTTCGTATACCTCTCTCTCCACCCACCTGCTTGCACACCTTTCTCTCTCCACCCCCACCTGTTCGTACGCCTCTCTCTCCACCCACCTGTTCGTACGCCTCTCTCTCCACCCACCTGTTCGTACGCCTCTCTCTCCACCCACCTGTTCGTACGCCTCTCTCTCCACCCACCTGTTCGTACACCTCTCTCTCCACCCACCTGTTCGTACGCCTGTCTCTCCACCACCCACCTGCTTGTACAGCTCGGGCTTGATGGCGCCCAGCTCGGGCTGCTCCTTGTGCTTGATGCTGTGCACGCTGAACTCGATGTTGGACAGGTCCAGGCGGTGCGACAGCATGCGCTGGAAGCTGAGGTGCCTGTGAGGCACGGTGGGCAGCGTCCACTGCCGCCCCCCGGTGATCTGGTACACCCGCTTCTTGCCCGCCGCGTGCGTGGGCGACGCCTCGGCACTGATGGAGGCGTGGCTGGAGATGTCCGGCGAGCTCTTGCTGATGCGCAGCCCCCGTCTCGGGCACCCAGTCCCGGGGGAAGGGCGCCTTGTCCGGGTAGAGGCCCGGGTAGGGGGCCAGCTTGCGGCGGCGGCACAGCAGCCAGGAGGCCAAGAGCAGCATGGCCAGGGCCACGGCCCCGCCGCTGGCTACGGCGAAGATGGTGAAGGGGTTGGGACCTGGAAACACAGGGGGGGGGGAAAGGGTTACGGTGGGTGGTGACTGGTGGGGAGAGAGAGGTGGGGGGAGGGAGAGAGAGAGAGAGGGGGGGGGGAGAGAGAGAGAGAGAGATAGAGACAGAGACAGGGAGAGGCAGACGGTCAGACAGAAGGACGGAGAGGCAGACAGAGAGACAGACAGAATTAAAAATTAATATGGTGCTGTACACGCACGCACGCACGTACGCATGCACGCACGCACACACACACACACACTCGAAAAAGAAAAGAAAAGAAAGAAAAAAAAAAAAAAAAAAACATGAAAACAAAAGTGGTGCAAACGTATGCACACGGAGCGTCTTGCTGAATGAAATAACACGAAGTATACACCACAGTGCTTACAGGAAAATATGAAGACAGTCCACATTATTACCAGACGAGAGGAGACCAAAAAGCTCATCGATGATTCTTAGATTTAAATGCTCAGCGTCAGAGACCATACACAGTCTAGTCATAAATTAACAAATTCCACTTCATTCATGTGGGACAGGAGAGAGAGAGAGAGAGAGAGAGAGAGAGAGAGAGAGAGAGAGAGAGAGAGAGAGAGAGAGAGAGAGACAGAGAGAGAGAGACAGAGAGGCAGACAGACAGAGAGACAGAGAGACAGAGACAGACAGAGACAAAGAGCGAGAGAGCACGTGCGCATCTTAAGGAGGGAGCTGACAAGGAGTGGGCCAGTGATAGCGAGGAAAGGAGGAAAAGGAGGTTTTCAGAAAGTTTAACGAGCATGTGAACTTTACAGACATACATCTCAACGTAAAGGTTTGCCGGTAGGGGAGAGAGAGAGAGAGAGAGAGAGAGAGAGAGAGAGAGAGAGAGAGAGAGAGAGAGAGAGAGAGAGAGGGAGGGACACACACACACACACACACACACACACACACACACACACACACTTTCAAAGGGGAATCCGACGGTCCCACGTTTATACATCTTTTTTCCCCCCCCCAGTTCAACTCAAGACGTCCCGCACGTAGGAACGTCGTCGCCACATCGATCAGCAGAACCGCCCGACACTTTGATGTTCACCCCCCCTCCGTCCACCTCTCTGTTCACCGCCCCCACCCTCCTCCTTTGTTTCTGTCTCATCAGTGGCGTGACTCCCAGAGTCTCGTACCGCACACCGCCACACACACACAGTCTCCACCAGCATACACGTTTTGAACGTTGCTGAACTAAGACAACTTCACACAACACATCATGTTGGCGCTGACCTCTACAGTCCCCACCAGAACACAGACTTGGGACGTTACTGAACTAAGACAACTTCCCAAAACACACGCTGGCACTCACTGACTTTCAGACCTGTACCTGCTACCTAAACTTTTGGAATTCTGGTTACAAAGTGAGGTGACTGCTGGCGGAAACTGAAACTAATTAAAAAAAATATCTGAAACAACTCCACCACTTACCATGGACAAATGAATTACAAGACGAAACACGACGCGTTTCGACCTCCCCCACCACCCCCTTTTTCTTCCAAACAATCTGTGGATGTTGTTTCTTCTCCTGTTGACCCCCCCCCCCCCCCCTTTCACTTTGAATGTCACCCTCCCCCCCCCCCCCCCCCCATTTTACCCAACCCTCTCTGTTCTCCTTCACCTTCTCCAATTTTCTTTTCAGTCCCCCCTCCTCCCCCCGCTTACTCTGGCTGGCTTCCCCTCACAGCCGACCCCCAACCAGGTGGATCATTGCTTATTCCGTACAGTCTTCCGGGATCTCTTCTCTCCCGTCTCTGTCCATCTGACTCCCCCTCCCGCCCCCCCTCCTTTTCAATCGCTTCCTCCCTCTCCATCCCCCTCCCCCCATCCACCTTTAGTTTCTCTAAGTCCAATCTCTTTTCCCTGTCAACCCTGCTTCCTTTGCCCCTCTGATTTTGTGTCTCTCTCCCCCCCCCCCCCCCCCCCCCCTCCTCCCTCCTACCACCCGTTCCCTCCCACACTCTTCTTCCTTCATCCCTCATTTCCTTTCTTTCCCTGCTCCCACTTCCGCTTGCACCCCGGCTCTGCACTATCTCGTGACCCTTCCTCACACCCTCGTACCTCACTGTTCTTGCACGTGAAAAAAAAAAAAAAACGTTTTTTTCAGCTCTGATTGTTTTTGTTTTTTAAATGGCGAGTATTATCCACATATTATTCATGACTGATGTGCGACGCTCCTGTCAAACGACATTCCTCTAAGGAAACCATAAATGGTGAACACATCAGGACACTTTGATCTCGTTTCTTGTGGTTCTTAGGACAGACAGACTGTGCATCCATCCACCCATCCGTCTAACAATTCCTCCTCCATTACAATAATGACTTGGCAAACATTAAACAAAGACAGAAGAAAAAGGAGGGGAAGGAACGGTTTTAAGACAGAAAGAAACCGGGAATAAAAAAAATAAGGCGTTTGATTATAAACGAAAAATAAGGCGTTTGATTATAAACGAAAAATAAGCCGTTTGATTATAAACGAAAAATCCTAAACTAGCAGCATATGAGGACCACTGTACTCCATCTTAAAAACAGAGTTAGTCGTGTCACCTGCCAAGAGGCCTTTCGTCCGCTGATTGGGACTCCTCAGTGAGACATGGCTGATTGTGTTAGTTGTCCCTTGCCATCATATGGAGGTGTGCCATAGTCGACAATTCTGTGGCATTCACACCACAGAGGGTTCAAAAAACAGAATCCAATGGCACCCCAGTCAGTCAGTGAAGGGTCAAAAAAGGGAAACGAGAAGAAAGCACAGTAATGAAATACGAAAACTAATATGCAAAAAGTGTTAAATGTAAGTGGGAGGGGGGGGGGGATCTTTGAGCCTATGCTTCACGAGTGTGTGTGTGTGTGTGTGTGTGTGTGTGTGTGTGTGTGTGTGTGTGTGTGTGTGCTGCTTTTCACACCTCTTCCTTCAGTTTCGACAGGCGTGTTCTTTGCCGTTTCTTCTAAATACGGCAATATGTCTGCGATTGGATTGTCTGCATGCGGTTTTTGTGTGCTTCAACACTAGCGGCGCAATCACTTCTACTGTCTGTACCACACGGATTTGCTGCTGCAACAAATGTTTTAATTTTGTGTTGTGTAGATTTGGTGACATAATTCTATAGGAAAATAACTATCCTGAATATCTTATTAAATAATTATATTAGAAATGGGGTTATATGTTGTTCTGTGGTCTTAAAAAAATTCAGGTGGTATTCCGTCTAGTCCAGATGCTTTATCTTTTTCAATTTCTTTATTGCTAGACTTATTTCAGTATTAGTTATCTCTTCATCTAATTCTTGTATATCGATTTCCTCTTCCTCGACTTCAATGTTTTGTTGCACCCTTTCATTGTTGGTTCGCACTTCAGGTAACTGCGGATTGAAAACACTTTCGAAGTGTTCTTGTCATTATGTAATACTTATTGATAGTAGTGTAATCTTTTTTCTTTTTAGTACTTTTTATAATGTTCCAAAACATCTTACAAAATGTACAAAACTCTTTTTGGTTTGTATGAGTGCCTCATATGTTTGTTTACTATATTGTTTTTTTTCTCTCTGGTTGTTTCTTTATATATTGTTCTTTTGTTTGCATATAACTCCTTTCTTGCTTCATACAAATTTGGGTTTTTGAATCTGTTGGTATGTGTCAGTATACATAATGCGTGTCTGACATCTTTTTTCTTAGCTTCACATTCTTTGTCATACCATCCATTTGTTGTTTTGTTGTCCCCTCCTATGCCTATATTTACATACATACTTTTACCAGCCTCTTTTAATATTTTATTGAAATTTTCTATACTTAAATCTATATATCAGTGTCTATCCCCTCTGTAATCTGTTCTAGTAGTGTTTTTAAATCTCTCTGTTTCCATATGCTGTATATATTCTTGTTGTTTTGCAGGGTCCCATCTAATTTTCTTTACAAATTTTCTCTTAGCTTTGTCTTCCTGGGGGTCTGACAATGTGCTCTGTATTACCAGAGTGATTGGCATATGATGAGATTCAATTCTTTTATGAATAACACAGCTTTTTACATTACCAATCAAGTCAAATGAACATACATGATAATCAATTGTACTATTCCCTCTATCAGAATAAAACATGTATGCACTGTCAAAGTTCTCTGCACTTAGTCCATTTGGAGGAGTTAATTTAAATGTTGTACAAAACTCTATTAATTTTTTTTCCGAAACCATTTGTACACGAGTCCACTGACCTTCGTGCACACACGTCCTGATCGTTGTTTGATGTGTCATCATCATCGTTTACACTCAGACCCCATCCCCTATATGTGCATTGAAGTCTCCTCCGATAATATAGAAAAAAAGTCATTTCGTTGCTCTATTTGTGTTAGTAAATATGCTCTAGTAGTTCTAAGGTACATGTATAGTCCTTGTCAAAATAGAAACGGCTATCAACTGGGTGTATATATATCCCAAAAAACAATATCCTTCCCACAATTTAGCAGGTTTTCAGATATACGTATACATAATACATTTTTTATCCCCGTGCTTATTAACTGAACATGGGCAGACATTTCTTTTTTTAATAAACTAACAACCCCCCCCCCTCCCCCGAAGGTCTGCCCATTTTGGTAAATTTCACAGCTGGGCAATGGGTATATAAAAAAATCTGAGAATTTCATTTCAAAATCAAATGATTCTAACGTAAAAGTTTCGCTCAGGCAGCAGATATCAAATGACGTAATATATAAAAAAAAAAAATCTGGGTCAGTTAATTTCTCAAGCAGACCTTCTACGTTCCAGCAACCAAAATACAGCTTTTTCTTACCTTCTTTAATTTCGTCCTTACTCAAATTTCCACTCTCATCCTCGTTCTCATTTTCATTCTCTCTTGTCTCATTCATTTTTATCTCATTCACCGTGTGTTGCCTCACAATTCCATCTTCTCTAGTATTGTCGTTCAGCTTGTTCTCTGTGTGTTGACTTGTAGTGACATTATTCCTTGAATTTTGTGTGTGACCTTGGCCTAATTCTCATATTTTCTCCTTTTCTTTTCTTTCCTTCCGGTCTTTCTTTGTTGATTGATTGAGAACGTGTGTATCCAGGTGAGTGTGGTTGTTTGTTTTTGTTGTTCTTGAAGTGATTGTATCAGATCTTAATGCTTGTTTTTCCTGATGAGTGTTGTTTGGGTTTGATTTCCCCCCCATTGTTTGATTTACCTCCTTCTTCACTATCAGAATATACCACGCCTTGTGTTATAGTTTCTTTCGATTGTAGATTTCGTGTATTTGATGGTTGTCGTACCCTAATCTTATCGTCTTTCTTAGTCATATCTTCTTTTCCTTTATTGGTGGTTTTATGTGTTAGGCTGTCATCTGTCTTTCCCTTCTCTATGTGTGTAGATAAATCGCACCGCGAATGGGGCGTAGTCGGAGATTGTGTAACAATCTCTGTCTCAGTCATGCATGCTGTGTTTGTTCCTAAACTATCTCCTTGCATGCTCCAGATACTGTCCACTTGATCGCTATTTTCATCTTGCGTGCAAGCCTGTGTGTGTACTATGAGCTGTGAGGGCATCTGATTAGGGTTGCCTCTACCTGATTCTGGGGGTGAGGAAATACCTGTATTTTGATCTGCATTGGCGTCAGTCTGTGTTTGCCTTGTATGTTTTCCCCGTCCCACTTTTTTCTGCCACACCCCTTTTCGCACTTTCGCTTACTGTCTTGTTTCCTGTTTTCCCTTCACCATTCACTCTCTTTCCTTTCACTCACTTTCTTCTTTCTCTCTCTTCACTTACTCTCTGTTTCTCAGTCCTATTTTCCTGATTTTCTGTTCCCTCACTCTCTCTTCGTCCATAAGATCCTCTCCGAACGACAAAAACTCCAGATCGTTGCCGCATTCCCTTCCTTCCAGTTCTACACTTTCCTCTCTCTCAACTCCATTTTCTCCCCCATTCACTCCTTTCGCACTTTTTTTCTTAACCATCATTTCTTCCACATGTTCTTTCACTCTATTTCTATCTTCCTCTCTCTTTCTTTCCTCCAATCTTCTCCTTTTCTCTCGTCCCTCATCCCTCTCACTCTCATCCTCCAGTCATCAAAGTTTCTATCACCACATGCACTACAATCGCTTTCATTCCTTCCTCTCTGTATCCATTGTCCATTTGTGCCGAATTGTTTTCTGGAAGTATTTTCATATCCGTGGTCCTCTTGCTGCTGGTGCTGTCTAACTGTGTTCATGTTGGCTGTCATTCTGTTCTGCTCGTGGTCTGTATTCTTCTCTTACATACAGTTTCCCCCCCACATAGTACCCCGACCTGCCTTGTGCCCTCAGATCACGTAGTTGATCAGCTTGGCGTTTCGTCCTGTCTTGGGACACTCGTATGCCATCCTTCTTCTCATCGTCTCGCGCGCCTCTCGGTTCTGAAGAATCTTCATGGCATCTCCCCACCTGAGGAAACGCACGATCACAGGTCTAGGTCTCTCTGCAGAAGGGTCTGGTTTGCTTAGCCTATGTGCGCGTTCTATTGCGTCGTCGGCCCATGTCTCTTCTTCCATGTATTTATGTAGTGTCTCTCTGATCACCTCATCACATCTCTCTCTCTCTTGCTATCGCCCGTACTCTCTTTGATACCGAAAAACTTTAAATCATTCCGTCTGGAATAACTTTCAATTCGGTCCATTTCTTCCTCCATTTTAGTAAGTCTGCGTGCCATATAGTCTTGCGTTGCCCCCTAAATGCCTTACTGCTGTTTTGTTTTATTGTACATCTTGCTTAGTGTCTTGAACATCCTTGCATAATTTATTCAGTGTGACCGCCATATCTGATTGTTTTTGTTCCATCTTGTTGATAATGGTGGTTTGAGATTTAAAGGAGTCAGTGAGTGTTGTTATTGCCGTAAAGAGTTGTGGCATCTTGGTGTCTATCTTCGTGTCTAAGTTGTTAAATTTTGCTTCCATCTTGTCCTCTAGCTTCTTGTTTTCATGTTCAATTTCTCGTTAATGTTCATATTTGATCCTGGGCCCGGGTCGGTCTCCACATCATTGGATAAAGATAGTCGTCTGCGCACATAGGCTAGGCTAAGTGGAGAACGAGAAGTAAAGCCACTAATGGAGACAGACTATTCCCTAACTGTATCCGTGATGTTGCGTAGACCGTACCTTTCATGTCTGTCCAACAGAGTCCTCTGTCTGCCGTGCTCTTCCCTAACTCTGTCCATCTTGCTGTTGAAGTTTCTGTACACCACGAAGGTATGAACAC
Organism: Conus betulinus; assembly: GCA_016801955.1. Taxonomy (NCBI): domain Eukaryota; kingdom Metazoa; phylum Mollusca; class Gastropoda; order Neogastropoda; family Conidae; genus Conus; species Conus betulinus. The sequence goes on along the minus strand of JADBJO010004435.1, from coordinate 30,582 downwards.
TGGCCCACTTTCGTTCTTTCTTACAGTCACTGGTTGAACCGTCGGCACCACTTGCGTTTTGCGGCAAAGTACCGAAGTTTAGTACATTACCGCGCCGAACCTGCCACTGACTTCGGTACCGAACGCCACTCTTCTAGTATCACAGGCACACGCTAGAGTCAGTGCATATCCCCACAGAAGCACGAACCATATAAGCACATCTTTCACTCCGGCCACTTCACCCCCCTTCCGCCATCTTTCTTTCTCTCTTCCCCTTCCTTCCTTCTACTCGCTAGCAGCGCACAGAAAAAACGATTCTGGCACGCCAGATGCACAAGTCCACCATCACTGAGTAGGTTCGCTTCTTCAATACTTAGTGTCACTTTCTATAACGCTCGGTATCCTTAGCTTTTGTAGAACCACACTAACGGTCGAAAAATAACGGGACTCCAAACGCTCACTGATTATCCTCCGCCATCTTGCTGCGAACTCGAGAGAGAGAGAGAGAGAGAGAGAGAGAGAGACAGAGAGAGACAGACAGACAGACAGGTCCCTTTTTGTGCAAAGGAAAAGCACTGACCCTGCCAGTCCCCCCCCCCCCCCCCCCCCCCCCCCCCCCCCCCGACCCCCTGCTTCTCAATTCAATCTTCGCTTAATTACACCCCCATCCCCCCACTCTAAACTTCTCCTCCATGTGTCTACCCCGCCTCCCTGACGGAAATAGTCGCACAGAGCGAGAAAGTGTAGGGGCAAACGGCGAAGAAACGCGCACACTCAGGTATACAACAGAGGGGGAGGGGGGGGGGAGAGTTGAAATAAAGCATTTACTGCATTGTTTTATAACTCTAGGCATAGGGATTGATTTCTGTTGGGCCCCATCTCACTGTGGTACAAAGTGGAATGAAATAGCAGACAGTCTTGCAAAAGAAGGCAAATAGAAACGCTGAAACTTTATTAAACAAGCCCTTAGATATATCCTCATGTGAATTACTCCAAATTATGGATAAGTATATACATAACCAGAAATTTAGTTTTAAAAATGGCTACTTTACCATCGTGCCCAAGGCACATTGTTAGATTATTCATAAATTAAGGCTGAATACATGGAACACTAAATATTCTCATGGTGTTGTGTCTGCAGAGAAAACATTTCTGTGCATCATCTTTTGTTTGAATGCTCAGTGTTGATCTCGCTCTATCAGGAGGAAGGGATTGAAATAAACAACTCTGACCATGTCAATACTGTCTTATATGGTCCATATGGTGCTGAATTTGGCATGGTTGAAAGTACTTACATGGATGATACGTTGAGTGCGGATTTTTTTTTTAAAGTTCTCATATCATCTTACGATGAAAAGACATTAAATAAACCACTGGGCTGAACTGAGAGAGAGAGACAGAAAGAAAGACAGAGAGAGAGAGAGAGAGAGAGAGAGAGAGAGAGAGAGAGAGAGAGAGAGAGCGAGAGAGAGAGGGAGACAGACAGACAGACAGAGAGAAAGAGGACACAGGAACGAAAGCATTCGTGGTATTCCTTGCTGTGCTTCCCTCCTCTTCCCTGATCCTCCCTATGCACCCCCCCCCCTCCTCCCCCCCCCCCTGTCTTGAAATGTGAAAAGAAAACAAACAACAAAACACACACACACACAAACAAAAAGAAAGAAAGAAAGAAAGAAAGAAAGAAAACTTTGATAACTGGTGATCAAAACTCAAGGGAAAGAACCTCAGGGAGATAATGACAGATCGGCTTCTCTCTGGCCACATCTCGCCGTCAACACTTGGCCGGTCCTCCCAACACGCTGGGATGCTGCGTGACACTGGGGGGGAGGGGGGGGGGGGGGAAGACACTAGTGCAGGGAGGCAGACGACGGGGCCTTTGTCCAAGGACGATTCATGGAGCTGGTGGAGGGGTAAGGTGGGGGATGGGAGAAGTTGGAATGAGCAGAGAAAGTGACGGGTGAGGGGGAGGAGTAAGAATGGGGGTGTAGAGGGTGGGAGGAGCAGGAGAAAGCAGGGAAAGTGGCGTGAGCGAGGGGGGGGGGGGGGGGGGGGGGGGGGGGGGGGGGGGGGGGGGGGGGGGGGGGGGGGAGAGAGGCGATGGTGGTGGCGCTTGTGGGCTTTGTGATCACAGGCACAGATTATCGGCACGGGTGATTGAACATGGGAAGAAATGGCATTTCATTTCCTTCATATCGAATAAAAAGAAATTCTGCTTTCCTTCCCTACTCTTCTCGTCCCTGTTGCCCTTTAAAGAAAAGAGAAAAAAAACTGACCACACAAGCCTGAACAGGTTTTAAATCTCGTGTGCGTTGCATTTGAACTACCATCCTAGAACGGCATAGAAACCGCCTATTATACAGATTGAGCAATTTTTTTCCTACTGTTTATTGTCTTTCAGTTAGTTAATTCCACGTGTAGTGCTTGTTTGTATATGTTTTGTGTTTATCAACAAAAAAAAAAGTCAAATCGACAAAAAAAAAAAAAAAAAAAAAACGCGCGCGCGTGCACGTGTGTGTGTGTGTGTGTGTGTGTGTGTGTGTGTGTGTGTGTGTGTGTGTGTGTGTGTGTGTATTAAGTCCAGCAGCTCCTGCCCCCATCAGAAAATGTGACTATGTTTGGTGAATGAAGAAAAACAAAAAAAGCTGAACATAAGTACAAAAGGGTTTTCTTTTTTTAATCTCGTATCCTAAAAGACACGAAAGGCCTTTATCTTGCTTGTATTAAAGATGAAACTAAATTTTCTAGCAGTGCACAAACTGCACATACTTTGAAAATAAAAAAATTGCTTCTTTGGTTTCTTTATACACAAATGCAGATAGCTTTTTAAATTAGCGATCAGAATTTGATGCATTGAACTCCATAAACCAGCAATTATGAGTATTGTTGAAATCAAACCCAAGAACCATAAATACGCAGTTCAAGAATGCGAGATAGCCATCCTAGGCTTTGAAATCTCTTCCACAACTTGGACAGTGAAGGCAGAGGAATCCGTCTGTATGTCTGACAAGATATGGAACCATCCTATAGAGAGATGAAAATCGACTTCAAAAAATGTGTTTGTCGACTGCAGACTGAGTGAGGATGATGAAACCATAACCATAGGTCTTGTTTACAGAAGCCCCTAGCAGCACAGAGGAAAATAACAGAAAATTAAACAAGCTGTTGCTGAACATGGTGGAGACAAAGCCATCCCACCTTCTATTGATGGGTGACTTCAACTTCCCAGAGATTGGCTGGTCAAAGGAGAGATGCAGCATAGGTGAAAATCACCCTGCAAGAAAATTTTTGAAGACAACCCAAGATGCATTTCTGATACAACACCAGAAGGAAAACACGCGCATAAGGTTGGGGCAGAGACCTACACTGGACGACCTTGCTCTGACAAACAGAGACGATATAATCAACGCCATTACCACAGCTCCAGGGCTGGGTAAATGTGACCATGCCACTCTGATCATTAACGTCTCATGCCGTTACCAAGATCCACAAACAATCCCCGGCTAAACTTTTATAAAGCAAACTACAGCGAAATGAAGAAAGATCTAGAAGCTGTTAAATGGAAGATGAACTCAGCAGCTTGCCAGTCAATGAGGCATGGATAAAATTCAAAGAGCGACTGAACCAGTGTGCTGAAAACATGTCCCCAAAACCAGTGGTTCAAACACTCCGAGGAAAAAATGGATGGATGGGGGAACACTGAAATCTGTGCGCAAAAAACACACAAGCTCTTCAGACGATGGTTGGACACGCATGATGGATGGACTATTAGGCATATGCAAAAGCCATAACAAGGCATCTAAGGCATGCAAAAAAGCAAAGAAGAAACTGGAGGCCACAGTCGCCGCTCAGGCCCAAAACCAACCCCAAAGCACTCTGGTCTTGCGTCAAATCGAAAACAAAAATGAAAACAGGAGCAGGTGACCAGGAGAAAGAGGATGGAGCCAGAACAACAAACAACAAGGAAAAGCTGACCTTGTAAACAGCTTCTTCTGGAGCGTCTTTGCAATTGAGAAAGAGGGCGAATTACTGGAGACACCCCCAGTAGAGTTATGAAGAACTGTTCGATTTTTTTTTTTTTTTTTTTAAATTTTTTTTTTAAACTTTTTTTTTTAATTTGCATTTGGTAACATGAAATACAAACATATAAAAAGGAAAAACAAAAGGGCATTGTACATCAAAAGTCGACAAAATAATTGTAACAGCCAGAGATAAGAAATGGAAATGAAAATTTGGAGAGAGAGAGAGAGAGAGAGAGAGAGAGAGAGAGAGAGAGAGTCTTGGATGGATGTTATAAATGACGTTTTCATTCATGTTCTATCTAGGCCTCGAATACATCAACACTATAGATAACTTTGGCACACAAAAGACTGATCAAAATTCAACTTAGGACTGTGGCAAATCGCAATCGGATATATAATACAAAAGTAAAATACATCTAAGAACCCTCGATTAATGGTTTATATATCATCCATTTTACACAAAAGTCTGAATATTTAGAGATAAGTAAGGCATTGTGTTTTTCAATTTTGTATCGCCACTCTAGTTTCTTCAAAAAATACAGTTGTTCGTGGATGGTTTCCATTCAGTTTCGATTTTACTATCACTACAGGAGAATTTAAGAAACTCCTCTCGAATTCAAATGCTTCCCAGGTATCAGGACCAGATGGTATCAGCACGCGCATGCTTGTTGAGTTGTTAAGCGTCCTAGCAGTTCCCGTGACCATCATTTTCAAGAAGTCCCTAGAGACGGGTAAGATCCCAGAGGACTGGAGAACAGCAACTGTCACCCCCATTTTCAAGAAAGGAAGTCGTCTCAAAGCTAACAACTACTGACCTGTGAGTCTCACCTGTGTGCTGTGTAAGACGATGGAAAAACTGATCCGTGAGAAAATGACAGCGCACCTACAAGACAACAATCTAATCAGTAGATGGCAACACACGGTTTCACCAAAGGACGTTCATGCATGACCCCAGCTTCTGGAAATCCTAGACATCTGGACAGAGACCTTAGATACTGGAGGTGGCATCGATGCCATATACATGGATTTCATGAAGGCTTTTGACAGCGTCCCATACCGCAGACTGATAGCAAAAGTTGGAGCCCATGGAATAAAGGGTAAAGTCCTTCAATGGATCCAAGATTTCCTGATCAACAGAGCGTCAATATAAACGGAACAAAGTCAGACCAAGCAGATGTGACCAGTGGCATCCCCCACAGGGCAGTGTGCTGGGGCCTGTTCTTTTTCTGTTGTACATCAACGATTTGCCCCAACACGTCCAGAGTCATGTTGAGTTTTTTGCTGACGATACAAAAATCTTCGCCCGAAAAACGACAACAGTGATGCACAGCAAACTCTCCAAGAGGATCTCAATCGACTCCAGAAGTGGTCAACCGATTGGCAATTAAAGTTCCACCCTCAAAAATGCAGTGTGATTAGGCTTGGTAACCCCAAAACAGCGGCTACATACTGTACGAACAGCAAAAAACTCTGAAGGTGAGGACTGCACTATCAGACTGGAAGAGAGTGAAGTAGAGCGAGACTTGCGAGTGTTGGTGGACCAAGGACCTTAGTTTCAAGAACCATGTGGCACAAGCAACGGCAAAGGCTAATAGGATCCTTTGGGTCATCAGAGGGTACTTCGATCACCTTACACCAGAAACCTTTGTCCAACTCTATAAGTCCCTTGTGAGGTCAATCCTTGAGTATGTTCACGCTGTATGGCAGCCAAGACTTAAAACCCTGTGTGCGGACCTGGAGGATGTTCAAAGGCGAGCAACAAAACTCATTGGCCCCCTGAAAGAGAAAAATCATATCCAGAGCGCCTAGCAGCACTTAAACAGCCAAGCCTGGAACATCGCAGAAATAGAGGCGACATGACTGACACTTTAAAGTTTGTGGAGGGCTTATATGACACAGACAGAACAACTCCAGCTCCACCAAGGTAGAGACTCTAGAGGGAACTCTCTAAAACTAGAGAAAAGACATTGCAAGACTAAACATGCGTTCCAACTTCTTCGCGCAGCGAGTGGTGTCCACACAGAACAGTCTTCCAGACAATGTGATGACGGTCCCGAGCATTAGTGCTTTTAAAAGAAGACTGGATGCCCATTGGGAAAGTCTGCCAAACAAATTTGACCCAGCTGTTACAGCTAGACTGCTTTTGCCATGCCACGCACGCAAGTCTAGTTTTTTAACAGGAGTGGTGAACAGGGCTTGTAAAAAGCTCTCAAACACCCAATATATAAAGTATCAAGTATGAAGTTTTTTTTCATCATAGAGAGAAGACGAATTAGAAACGACATCGTTTAAGCTTCGGTGTTGCTGTTCACGTCTGTTTCTTTTATTCTTGAATACTGTTATAAAAGTCGGGCAACCTGAATGGCTGAAATGTGTCAACTGATTTGCGATTGGTAGCCACAGCCAGCGCCGTTTGTTTACTGCAGCACAGCGCTGTGTTAAAGAGTAACAAGGGAGATCGCCTTCAGGTTTGTTTCCCTCTCTATGCCCTGAAGTCAGCCAAGCCCCAAAGACAGGAAAGCAACCAGAGAAATGGAACCCCCTGTCAAAGACAGACTGCGGCAGTTGCCCCCCCCACCCTTCCCGCCTCGCCCCATCCCTACTCTTATCTCTAATCCCACCTCCCCCTTCACCTACCCCCACTACTCCATCACACGTAGTTTTACCGGCACACACGGCTTTGATCTTCTGATGGCATTTGCCGTCAGAAAAGGACGAGCTGTGTGTGTGTGTGTGTGTGGTGTGTGTGTGTGTGTGTGTGTGGACACACTCTGTGGCTAAAGCAGCAAGGATACATTGGAGACACGAAGCAAGATGAGGAACATCCAACGTCCACTCACTCGCGCTCTCCCTCTGTAATACCCTTCTGATTCCCCACAGGAAAGAGAGAAGAGAATAGTGATGAAGACGAGGGGTGGCAGACAAGTGAGGAAGAAATGGAGGAGAAGCAAGAGAAGGAGGAAAAAAAAGCACAGGAGAAGGAGAAAAACATTAATATATATATATATATATATATATATATATATATATATATATATATATTGTTTAAAAATAGTATGGTAAAAGGAAGTTTTAAAATCAACAGATCTGTTTCGAGCGCTGGCTCTCCTCAGGATGGTGTTGGGTCGCCTACTGCCGGTGTTATATGGCCTAATGTCACTGTTTGCACGTGCGGATTGGCTGCACGTGTTGTTCGGTTTTTCAGGTTGTTTTTACAGTTCAGGGTGCGTTTGCTGACAACGATTTCCATTTGTGCCTGCAGTTGTTTACTATTTCTACTTTAGTATTTAGGGTTGCTAAGTATGGTTTGCATAGTATTAACCATTTTTCTGTTGAACATAGGTTGCATCTTTTTGAAATGTTATTGTACGGTGATGCCCTTTTTATGATTTTCCAGGATATGTTATAGTTTATTTTTTTTGTCTTAAGTCTCCAAATATATTTGCTCAGTGTGTTGCTCCCAAGGGGTTGAGCACTTTAAAAATTTTATTAGGCGTTTTAGTAGTATTCTTGATATGTATATATATATATATATATATATATATATATATATATATATATATATATGCATCAGAAAATGTAGATCTGGATCTATTTCTCGATTCAAATCAGATTTCAGTTCTTCATGAAAGCAAACCAAAGGGAGAAAAACCTATCTTTGGACTGTTACAGAGTTAAACAAGGGAGTACGAGTGCTTTAAAGGACGTAAGACGGGAGAGTGGAGAAGAGGGGAAGAAGAAGAAAGAAAGAAGGAAGGGGGATGGGGGGGGGGGGGGGGGGGGGGGGGGGGGGGGGGGGGGGGGGAAAGCGCTTAATCCTCTGAGAATGCAAAGCAATCAAGGGAATCCCGCACGTGGAGAGAGGAACCTGCCGTGAAACTCTCTCACAACGGTTGATCACAAAGATAAGCATTACTCCTTAATCTCGCTGATTTCACATCCCGTTGACAAAACGTGGAGTGGTCCACAGTTCTTTGAGCGGGTTGTGAACACACACACACACACACACACACACACAGAGCACGTGTCAGCGCACGCACGCGCACAAACGCACACACACACGCGCGCGCGCGCGCACACTCACACACACACACACACTCTCTCTCTCTAACTTTACACGTGTGTGTGTGTGTGTGTGTGTGTGTGTGTGTGTGTGTGTGTGTGTGTGCGTGCGTGCGTGCGTGTGTGTGTGTGTGTGTGTGCGTACGTGTATATGTGTGCGCGTGCGTTTATGTGTGTGTGTGTGTGTGTGTGTGTGTGTGTGTGTGTGTGTGAGAGAGAGAGAGAGAGAGAGAGAGAGAGAGAGAGAGAGAGAGAGAGCTCGCGCGCGTTCGCGTGTGTGTATATGTGTGCGTGCATGCATTGGCGCAAGTGTGTGTGTGTGTGTGTGTGTGTGTGTGTGTGTGTGTGTGAGAGAGAGAGAGAGAGAGAGAGAGAGAGAGAGAGAGAGAGAGAGAGAGTCACCGTGGATTCAGAATATCGAACAGCCGTGGGAGGTGGGTTTGTTTGTTCTAACTGTTTGATTTATGAAACCAATATCCCGCATTGTGGAGGACACGGATGAAGGCGGACACTCCAGGCTGTGGTCTGGGACAAAAGAAGGGCCATCACTCTCATGATCGCACGTAGCATGCCCGCCCCTGAACTATCGCCAGGATGTGCATCCACCTCCGTAATCAGACACCACCATTGGTTAACTGCACAATTCCAGCGGTTAATTGAAGATCGCCTCCGATAATCAGACACCCCTACTGGTGATCAGACGCCACTAGGTATAATCACACACCGATTCCGGTCACTACCGGTAATAAGACACCGCCACTATCGGGCACCAACTGCCAGCACGTATCGCTGTTTCATACAAGAGAGTGACTGCATTAGTGAACAATGGCTGTATTTCAGGCAGAGAAAAGGGCTGTGATGCACATGTGTGTCACAGCAGGACACAGTGTTGAACTGTAGCGTGGCTTGTAATGTAATGCTGGTGCGTAAACATCTCCCTTTATGAGAGTTCATGACTTCAGTGTGAGTGAGTGTGAGTGAGTGAGTGAGTGTGTGTGTGTGTGTGTGTGTGTGTGTGTGTGTGTGTGTGTGTGTGTGTGTGTGTGTGTGTGTGTGTGTGTGTGTGCGTGCGTGTGTGAGAGATTAGTGCGTGCGTGGGGTGGGTGAGAGATTAGATACTAAACTAGAAGGGGGGGGGGGGGGGGGGGGGGGGGGGGAAGAATGACTGCAGAACCCCACAAAATGAATTAACCAAGCTAAACATGTAACAGAAATAAAGTAGTTTCCAGAGCCGGTGTTGCTGCTAAAACCGGTACCTTCCAAAGGTATACTCGATTTATTTCTGGGAGTGTTTTGGAAAAGTGCTGAACCTTCACAAAGGGAGTTTTACTTTTTCTTTTGTTCAGTTACTTAACGAAATCATATGTTTATAAACAAGTTCACCTATGAAGATTTGCATTTGGTGGATAAGTAAGATTGCTTCCTGGCAATAAGTTAAATGCATAAACATTATGAATCTTCCTCTTGTTCTGAACTCTCTCTCTCTCTCTCACAGACACGCACACATGCACACATACACACACACGCGCGCGCGCGCGCGCACCGGATTGTTAAACCTATTTACGTAACCTTCGCAGAAATAGACAACCACATTAAAACTGTGCGCAACAGTTGGAGAAAGAGATTTCCTTCCTATGCCCCTATCCCGGCTCGTTTCCACGATCCCCCTCCCCTTCCGACATTGCATCACTTGGTCAACCCATACTGCCTAGCTCTGACCTTTACTCGCTCCCCCCCCCCCCCTCCCCCACCCTTTCTACCCCCCCCCCTCCTCCCTCTCTGTCCCTCCCTTTCTCAGCTCTCTTTCTCCCTCTCCCTCCCCCCTCTCTGTCTGCCCCTCCCTCTGTTTCTCGCTCCCTTTCCCACTCTCTCCGTCTTTCCCTCCCCCTCCATCTCTCTTTCTCCCCCCCCCCCCTCTCTCTCCCTCTCTTCCTCTACCTCTTTCTCCCTACCCCCCCCCCCCCCCCCCTCTCCTCCCACCCTCTCTCTCTATCTCCTTGTAGATCTTGTCTTACACTGACCTTTGAAGAACGAGACATCTGAAGAAGCCAGATGACCTTATCAAACACCATTCATTGTCAGCAAAGCTGTTCCCTCTCTCTCTGTGTGTCTCTTACACACACACACACACACACACACACACACACACACACACACACACACACACACACACACACACACACACACACACACACACGCTAACCAACACACACACACACACACACACACACACACACACACACACACACACACTCTCTCTCTCTCTCTCTCTCTCTCTACACACACACACACACACACTCTCTCTCTCTCTCTCTCTCTAACACACACACACACACACACACACACACACACACACACACACACACACACACACACGCACACACACACACACGCTGCAACCTTGTGAATCTTTGAAACCGGATCGTCTGGCAGAAGCAGAACGTCTGAAGCCATCGAAGGTCATGGAGAGAAGGTCCGGGCAACCATCGTCTCTTGCGAACCTCCGCCTTCACTTCAGTTTC
>JADBJO010004435.1:0-12500 GCA_016801955.1 Conus betulinus | reverse complement strand
GGCTTTTTTCCAATAAGGCGTTTGTGAATAACATCGATTTAATGATCTTCACCTTAGGGCAACCAGCGCAATAAAGGGGTTTTATGGTTACCAGCCTATTTGGTAAAATATCTTTTTTTTCGAAGGGGGTTGTTTTGAAAAAAAATTACACATGAACTTCTTTAATCACATTAACTATTTTAAAAAACAGAACGAAAGGGCTTTGTAAGTCTTTTCTGTAAACCGTCGATCTTGCCAGATATACGCACACACTCACAGTCAAGCTATTTTTAGAATTCAATCGTGGCTTGAGAAAGCGAGCATTGAACGAGACCCAAATCTGGGCCAAATCCGATCATTCCTTTCGTACCTCCTTTCGATTTGCTTGTAAAGTTTTAACACTCTGGGAGGTTAAAACTTTAAATAATGGTAAAAAATTAGTGTCTGGCAATGATTTTTGACACTGATACTTGTATTCTTTTACTGAAACATGGAACATCCGTATCTCGATGTTTAATGAGATTGGGGTTCGTAAGGAGTATCACAAGATGGCGGCTGTGTGGTCTTCACCACGAGTGTTGTACTTGTAGAGATTGCCTGGTTCAAGACCTTCGACAACAAGAAGATGTAAGTAATTTTTTGGTAAATTTGGGCTTTATGTGTGTGTGTGCATGTTTATATTATCATTATTGCGTCAAGCCTAAATTTAATCTTTCTGTCACTGCAATCTGAATCAAATCGTTAGATTCGATTCAGTATTATACTCGTAACACTGCGCTGTCTCAGTAGGCCTTAGAAACTTATGCAGCATTGTGCGTCGTCGTTACAGGAAGAAAAATATAAGTAATGAAACAGAACGAAAAAAAAAAGTTGAATTAAAAATAGAAGTCTTCTCGATGTTTCATGACTTGAGCCAGGGCCAGTCCGGCTACCGGCACCCCGCGAACAAACCCCGACCGGCACAACCAAAACTTCACAGCCCCAGTACTGGGCGTGTCAGCAGCCAGGCACTATGCAGTAGGCCGATGCCAAAGTTTTAGCTTCTTTATCCTCTTCTGCCGTTTGAGGTTGTTTGTTCTGCACCACACCCATAGTTTTCGTTCAGACAAGAAATCCATGTGCGTCATTCATTGTTTCCACAGGCACAGCATGGCCTACTACTGAATCAGAATGTGCTTTCATGTGTGCCTAACATTTTTGTGCAAGTTCGCAAACGGGGCCTCGGTTTTAAGTCTCATCCTTCCTGGGGGACGTTTTTTTTCCATAGCTGATCATGTCAGATTCCCATTTACACCTGGATGGAATGGAAAAAATAAGAGTAATTTCCTAGGGTCACACCCCTGTGGTCTAAGTTTTGAATTGAACCGATAGTTTGCAAAGTGATGGATCACGAGCTCGTGACAAACCAACTGAGCCACAGTGGCTCTTGTTACATTAAATATCAGTGAAACATTTTTCTATTTTCAAGTACTTCATGGGTTAGGGTTACAGAATTAAAAAGCAAAAGAGTTTCAAGGAGGGGCAGTGCCAGCTGGGGTTCATCCCCAACTTAGGCTTTGGGGACCCCCTTGAATTTTGGAAGTGGTAATCTCAGCTTCTTTCAGTTTTCAGTAATTGATGACTTGACACCAACAGAAAATAATGAATGCTGAGATTCAATTTGAAGACTGTAAATAAAGGTGCGAGTGGGATAGTTGGTGGGTGGGTGTGTCATATTCCTAGAAAGTCACAGTATTTGTAGGCCCAAGAATATGACAGGCCTAACAAGCATTTGTGACATTAAGCAACAGTGACATATTTCTTCTCTTCTTCTTCTTCTTTAACAACATGTAAAATTTTTGACTAACCATATTTTATTAATTCTTTGTAAAGTGAAAAGGCTATTCTCAGAGTCAGAGTGACCAGTGTTTAATGCCTACTGATTTCATTTCAGATTCAAGATGGCTACTTTTGATGAGGTTTTTAAGCTTCTCAAGAGCAGGTAAGTGTTGCCAGTTTAAAATTGCTCAAATTGCCTTTCTTTTAAAAAACTCATTAAAAAAAAAATTAAGGTCAGCAGCAAAAACTAGGGTAGGTCGGGTTGCTGGAAACATACAATTCTTTTTTTGTTTGCCTAATGGAACGTCTTATAAGGTGTGTGTGTGTGTGGGGGGGGGGGGGGGGGGGGGGGGGGGGGGGATATCATTGATATCTAGGACTGATAACCTTGCGCGTGTGACAATTCAAGATTACTTCAACACATATTGAGTTACACTTTATTTTGAAGAATTTTGGATGGATAATCTGTATACTAAGACAGTACTACATGTTTGTAAACCTGTGTTTTGAATTATTTCAGTGCCTAGACACCTCTATTGCATTAAACCATATTCCTCACAACATTTCTGGAGCACATGGATGTTTTCCACAAAATTACAACTTTCATAAATCAAATGTCCATATCTAACAAATCAATAGCACACTGTAAGCGAGGGAAACTATTTAATGTAGAGCGAAAGATGCTCTTTGCAAAGGAGACAATTTACTGTATGGAAGGCGAAGATTTTACTGTAGAGCAGCCAAGTAATCGAGAGAGAGAGAGAGAGAGAGAGAGAGAGAGAGAGAGAGAGAGAGACATGTGAACATGTGTGTATGTGTCTGTGAGAGAGTGAGCAAATGTGTGTACACAGAATTCAATTCCGGCAAAGCGGGGTTCCACAGCTTGACTAAATGTAATACTGAAAGGATGATTTTCTGCTGGAAAAAAAGTAGTATTAACTAGCCAGTCAGGTAGAAAGTATTAATAAATGCAGGGAACAAAATAATCCTTCAAAATTCTGTGAAAGTTTGGTGTTGATTTTGTGTGTCTGATGGGACAACTGAGTAGTTTTCCAGCTCCTGTTTTCTTTGTTTCATTCTTTTTGACTGCTGAGGTTTCTTATCAGGCCTGCTAGGCCTGTTTCATTGCAGGTTTTGTCTGCATTTTTAAGGTTTGAAAAAAAAAAAAAAACTGCTGCAAAACAAGGTGCCTTTCCCCTAAACCTCACACCTGATCTTTCACTGTTTTCAGTCAACAAGAATGTTTAGAGATAATAGTTGTAAATATATATATATACAGCGGAAAGTTGTTGCAACAAATTCTCAGTAGACAAATCACTGCCAAGTTCTATTTTTAATATGAGTTTTCATGGTAATATCTCTTGTATTTCTAAATTTAATTTTAAGAAATGAAATTAATCACTTCGAATAAACTACTGATATTTCAAAACAATATTGTACTTTTTTTTTGCAGCAGGATAATCCGTGCGGACCCAGATGATGAAGATGATGATGCACCTGCCAATGTGATAGTAAGTACCATAAAATCCCCAGCAAATGCCCACCACCCTTCTGCATGGATTGTGGGCAAATGTAGGGGTGGTGGTTTGCTATGTTTGTACCTGAAAATGCATTCCCGTTTTCAAATAGAGTATGCGCTACGTTGTTATTTTGTTAAGTTCTAATACAAAACATGAACCTAACAATGTGCTATGGTGATTAACGGTAGGTGGAAGCAATGCTGTTTTCATGTCGAGCCCCAGATTTATGTTGCTGCATTCTTCTGTTTTGTGTTCCTGGAACGCTTAATAAAAGACACAAAAGAATGCCTCATCTGTCATGTGCTGGAACATGAAAAACATAGGAGGAAATTCTATCAAAGTTAGAGTGGACATGGTCAAAGACATGGAGTTTCTGTGGCTTCAGTTTTGGGGGGCAATGGTTAAAAAAAAAAAAAAAACAGAATCAATGGAAGAAAGATTTTCTAGAAAATACAGAGACAAACTGGAAAAAAGAGACAGGCAAAAAAGGGGATGCATCAGAGATGAGAGAGAGAGACAGTAGTAATAGTATTGAGGGCCAGTGATGGGCCTCGCGGCCCTTGGATGCACCATCATTTTCTTATATCTTGATTTTCAGTGTTGTTTTGGTGGTGGTTTGCAATAAAGGAATGACCAGTATGTTATCTATCAAATTCATCATGATTTTTTTTTCATTGTCTGGTTTTCATCCAGAATATTTTTAACATCTTATTTTAAATAGTAAATGGTTCCAATGCAAAGACAGACAGCAGACACATCAGAGACAGGCAGATGGGTAGGGAAAGACATTGAGATAGGCAAGCAGAGAAAGAGATTAAGAGAGAGAGAGAGAGAGAGAGAGGGGGGGGGGGGTGGGGGGGGGAGGCACACAGACACTGAGACAGAGAAGCATGAGTCATAAAGTAAGCCAACTGCAAGAAAAAATGTGTGTGGCCGTTTGCTAAGTAGTGACTCCTCTGCATAACTTCTGGCCCAAAATAGGGGATGGGTGTGTTTTTCTAGGTACTGGGCATTTGCTTGGGAATTTACAGTGGATGTTAAACTTACAGGATGCATAATTATGCAGTGCAGCTCGCCGCACACACACCCATGCAAGCACACGCACACACACACATATGCACACACGCACTCTCTCTCTCTCTCTCTCTCTCTCACACACACACACACACACACACACACACACACACACACACACACACACACACACACACACACTTGTTCCGTCCATCCATACTACCTGATGCAGAGTGATCACTAATTCAAACCCCTCCCATCCTTGTTCCTACCTACCCATTTATTCAGATACTTCTCCTCCTCCTTTTATATATATTTGTTTTGAATTTCTTTAAATCCAAACTGAGATGAAACGATGGAATTGAATTGTTTTGATTTAATGGTTACAAAGAAGATGTTTTAAATGAGAGGGGATATCATAATGGGGCAGGAATGGAGAGAGAGAGAGAGAGAGAGAGGAGGAGTGGCGCAAAAGAGATACCATATTGACTGCAGCAGGAGAAGATGTACTAATTTGTAATAACTAACTATGGATGTCCAGATGGAATCCAAGGAGATGGAGGACAAGATTGAGTACAGCATCGACTCTGACCCACCACCGGATGCCCTGACAGAGTCAGAGGAGGAGGAGATGATGACGACTCTGTTCATTCAGAATACGTACCAGAGTCATCAGATTTAGAATCATGTGGTAAGGGAGCATTTTACTTGTCACAAAAGATACGCTGGTACTGTTTTCACTTTGTCCATCCGTCCATCCGTATGTCTTCAAATTTGGTAAAAAATGTATATTATGGGATAATATGGTCACACATGTTAGTGATGTGTTTCAATGCAAAAAATCAAGGCTTTGTCTGTTTTTTTTGTCTGTGGCAGCGATAACTCGAGAATATTTGGAGACTGATATGAACAAGAAAATTTACAGATGGATGATAGGGATTAAAAACTCAAACGAGTTCAACTTTGGGCGAAATCGAGTTAGCTGTTAATTGTTTGGGTCAAGATTAGGGTTAGGAGTGCAAACATGTGGCGTGGTTGGGTCAGTTTACGCGAGTATTTTAGTTATCTTTACGTTCCTCACTGATGGGCTTAGAGTCCTAAACATGGCCTAATACATTCATGGGGACATTGTACAGGATTCTGCTGCATTGCATCTAGTGGTCATGAAGCGGGGAGCAACTAGGATCCATTGCATACTTAGTGTTTACAAGCTCCCAGAACTGGGGAAGACTGTTCTTATTGACAGGCAAACATGACTGTTGCATACCTTTGTTTCTTCAACACCTTTGGGTGCTTCTTTTCTATTATTTTCTGGTTCATTTCATAAACTTGAGATGTACATCCAGTTCTGATCACATTAGCATAGACATGGGTGGGAATTTGGGTTTATGGTCTTCTGAATCCTTTCTTTCCTTTTTGGTGACCATAACTGGTTATCTTTTACAATGTGTTCAGTAGGGAAACAGCAGTTATATGTTATGTTTGTAGATTCACAGACATATCTCAGAATTTTTTTCCTCATGTACCATAATTAAAGACTCCTGTTAACAGCCAAAGTGCCTGATTACTAAGGCATAAATGCATCAGCTATGGGTCAGAACATCATGTGTGTGACCATTATTCAACATCCCACCACACTCCATCTTTGAGAAAAACAAAAATTGGGTATACGTAAGTCGCTGACCATTGTTAAAAATATGAGCGAGTTAGAGAGAGAGAGAGAAAAGCGAGTAAACATACAATTTATATGCTGTCTCTGATCTGTTTCTGCCTCTTTTTACCTGGGATGTCTCTCTCTCACTCCCTGTGTGTGTATGTTAAATGGCATTACAAAGACTACATACAGTTCAGCTGCAAGTTTTGGGGGTGATAATGAGCAGTTTACTTTATGGCACGAAGGGTTTGAAGTGATATGTACTTATTTGTTTAAATTCATTTTCAGATGAAGATTCTTACAGACTGCCAGAGATATATCCCTCGCCTAAAGCAAAGCTGAAATGGATGTCAGATATGAAAGGTTAGTTTTCATGTTTTTTATTAGTTATCTCTGGGTTTTTTTTTAGACTGAAAAAAAAAGAAAATGGCACTTTCCACCATCAGCGAGTGCAACAGACTGCTGATGATAAACGTCAACTCTTCTGTAGAATCACCAGTTGACAGTAGACCCATTTAAACGCCTAACGTGACTCTCAAACCTTCTTATAACACAAGAAACTAGTTAGGGAAAGCAGACCCCTGTAAATGCAGCTCATTTTCGACATGTAATGACTGGTGTGAAGTTCAGAGATGTTTATTTTCTTTATTGAAAAGAGATGGTTTGACAAAGGTTTTAGTTTGCATACACGGCCTCCAGCAGCGTTTCTAATATATTAAAAAGCACTGAACTTATTTGCAACAAACATGTCATCAACTTCAACAGCAGACTATCATAAATTTATCAAATATCAACGGGGTATCCAGATCCAAGGGTGTCTCCACTAAAGTTAGAATGACGGAAGTTGCTTATTTTATAGTCATTGCTTGTCTTCCTATTTGGAATTTCTGGTTGCCAGATAATTGGCGGGTAGAATAGATCAGCCTCTTGCCAAAATGGTGTTAAAGGTGGGGTAAATCAGGTGTATGTTTTCTGCAAGAAATATGCTGAAAATGCTTGAAATATACCATTTTCATAGATCACAACATTAAATTTGCTCTGGTCTCGTGGAAAAACAAACATTGAATAACTTACTCGACATTGGGGTCTCAGAAATCAGATTTGTTCAGTGTGATAGTGGGCAGCGTGTCTACTATCACAGGACCACTCCCTTTATATTCAATGCATGATCGACAGATTTAGATGAGATGGCTTTTTAAAAAAATTTGTTTAGTTATTTGTTTCTTTCCAGAATGCAAGATGTCATATGACTGACTTCCTGTAATAATTACCTTGGGGGGATGATGAAATTTACTCACAAACAATGAGACCATTTTAATAAATGTAAATTTAAAACTGCTTCACTCGCGCACAAATGTCTTTTAGCTTCCCATAAAAACATGGACCTTTCTGACATTACATAAAAGCAGCTTCTGTCGTTGTTTAAGGACAGTGTGAAGTGTGACTTATCAGAAAAAGAGCACCCTGGACACTGCTGCTTTGTCTATGCAAGATGATGCCGGGCGCAGTCCAGACATGTGGCCCGGTGATGTTGTTGATCAAATGGGGCTTGCACAGCAGCCTGCCTGATTGAGTGTTCACTTCATGTAGCCAGTTGCGAATTGTCTGGTCACTGATGCTGAGGTTGGTGGCTGTCTGTAGCTGCATCTTCAGAGTAGTGGCAGTTTTTTGTTCTTTAAGGATGATGTAACATCTTCTTGTCTTGTCATTCTTGGTCACCCAAGCCTGTGTGACTCCTGCACACTTCCAATGTTGTTATAGCTGTCCCTTAGTCTCTGGATGACTGAAAGACTCACTCGTAGTCGCCTGTCAACTTCTTGTAGTGCCACACCCTCCTGAAGGCATTCCACTGCCATCCCACATTCAGTCTCACTTTGTCGTCGTCTTGTGGGCATGGCTTAAAAGGCCTAGATGCCACATTCTTACATACGCATCTGAACTGAGTAACTGCTTAAAATATGGTGAGAGAAGACCTGCCCGGCACATGCACTTCAGTTTTCATTTGTGTCGTTACTGCTTGGTCAGCAAAAACGTATCCCAAGTGCAGTCATTTTTCTGTTATTTGTATGCTCCTTTTTGTGCACACTATGGGACGCCAAATGAGGTAACGTTTGTGTTTAACACAAAATCGCATTACGTGGACATCTACTTCATAGATAGGATCACTTATTTTAGGATGCATACAACAAAAAAAATTTTGATGTTTGAAAAATCAGCCTTAAAATATGCAATGACTCTTGAATTCTTTTGAGTAGTAAATATGATGGCTATCAGAGACTAGGTCTGCATGTGAGTGCTGAAGATGATTAGGTGTGACATATAATGGAGCATAATGGATGGAGCACATGTCTACAACTCTCAACCACACATGTTTCATATTTTAGTTTTTACTCCTGGTATCAGGCTTCTTCCCCACCCCCATTCCCCGGGACATTTGCCTCTGGTCACTTACCCCCTGCTATTTATTTATCCCTGGAACCATTTGTCACTCAGTCCATTTCTCCTCTGGTCATTTGCACCCATTTTCTGGCAGACATTTTTCCACGGACATTTACTTACTGAATGTGTGTGTGTGTGTGTGTGTGTGTGTGTGCGTGTGCGCAGTTGCATGTGTGTGTGTGTGTGTGTGTGTGTGTGTGTGTGTGTGTGTGTGTGTGTGTGTGTGCACCCTGGACTTTTGCTACTCATTGCACCTCCCCTGTACACCACACACACATGCACACACACACACACACACACACACACACACACACACACACACACACACACACACACACACACAGATGGAAATAATCTATGTAATAACATAACCTCACTTCCATCTGCATGTATACATACGTACATGCACTTGTGTGCACATGACTGAATGCTAACACTGGTACATACACACGTGCACACGCATTCGGAGGCAGACAAGAGAGAGAGAGAGAGAAACAGACAGACACACATACACTGCACACACCTACACACAAAAACATATTCCTGGGATAAATGTCCATCAGGAATGGGACAAGTGACCCGGGGGCAAAAAACCAGGGCGCAAGATGGGGGGGGGGGGGGGGGGGGGGGGGGGTAATGGCCAGAAGTCAAATAGCAGGGGGGACTGGTCAGGGGGTGGAGGGGACAGGGTGCCCTAGACCCTTAGATCCTTGTTCCTAAAATAATTTTGTCTTGTTTGTTATTTGATGTGTTTCAGCAGGTGTGCCTTCCACTTTACCAGCAGCTGCTACTGCTTCAGTCTCAGCTACTGCCACACCAGCTGCTACTGCTTCAGTCTCAGCTACTGCCACACCAGCTGCTACTACTTCAGTCTCGGCTACTGCCACGTCGCCATCAGCTGCTACTGCTTCAGTCTCAGCTACTGCCACACCAGCTGCTGCTGCTTCAGTCACAGCTACTGCCACGTCGCCATCAGTTGATACTGCTTCAGTCTCGGCTACTTCAAATTTAGCAGCATCATCTTGTAGATCGGGAAAAACCCAAAAGACCCTGTCTGTATTGTGGGTCTTTTGAGAGTAATCTCAAAAGACATCTGAAAAGAAAGCATTCCGATAAAGAACAAGTTCAAGCAGCTTTAAAGCTACCTCCTCGTCAGCAAGCAAAAGCCTTTGATTCAATCAGAAAAGCTGGCATTCTGAACAGAAATAAAGAACTTTTGGGACAGGGCATTGGACCTGAACAGTTGATCAGGGAGAGAGAGACGTCAAGGCAACAGTAAAGTTGTGCTTTGTGGAGGCTGTAATGGCTTCTTCAGTAAGAAACTTATCAGAAAGCACAAACAGAAGCATTGTTCGAGGAATGAAAGCCTGCAGGCAGAAACCATTGACATTTGCGAACCTGTTAGTGAAACTATTCCTGAAGACTTTCGAAAAGAAATATTGAAACACTTCAGGGACAATGAAGTTGGCAATCTTTGTCGAACAGACATGGCCATTCTCCTTCTTGGACGGAAGCTCTGGGCCAAATCTGGCCGAAAGAAAAGACAAAGCATAATGGGGGAAATGCGGCTGATGGGGAAATGCTTCTGGAAGTTCGAAAATGCCAGTGATTTCAAATCCCTTACAGGTGAAGAACTACTGAACAGAAAGTATTATGATTTGCTGGAACAAGCCATTGAAAGTCTGGTGAGAAAAGAAAATGGGATGGGACAGAAATCAGCCTTGAAATTGTCTATAGGTTACATGTTGAAAAGACTGATTAAAATGATGAAAGGCCACTACATACAACTGAATGAAATAGCAAAGTCTGTTGAAGTGGACTACTTCTCAGCTGTTCTTGACAACAACTGGGAGTTTTTGTTTTTCAGTGCAGAACTTGAATGTGAAAGGCGAAGAAGAAACTCACTTCGTAAACCCAGAGAGATGCCGCTTGAAAAGGACATATGCATTGTTAGGAAGTACATACTGGAGAGAATGAAAGCCATGCTAGAAGATGAATATAGAATGTATGACACTCATGACTTTGTAGAGTTGCGAAACTTGATTGTGTCAAGACTAACAATGTTCAATGCAAGGCGTGGTGGTGAACCAGCCCGATTGACTTTGACTGAATGGCAAGAAGAAGAAGAGAAGACCATTGGATTGACCCTGAAATGGTTGCAAATGTTCAGGATCCTCTCGAACAAGTTCTTATCAAAGAGAATAAGTTAGCATACCAGGCAGGAAAAGGAAGCCGCAAACTTGTGCCTGTTTTGATTCTAAAAGACACAATTGAAGCAGTGAGAAAAGCTGGTCTCGGAAAGGTCAAATGCAAGCATCGAGAATGACAATCCTTATTGTTTCCCAACACTGGTGGTTCCAAGGATCACGCATCAGGCTACAACAGCATCAAAGCCATTTTGGCTTCTCTTGAAGGTCAGTTGGAAAGGCCGAGTTTACTCATAGCAGACAAGTTTCGTCATAGAGCGTCAACAATTTTTGCTCTTCAAGATCTGCCTGAGGAAAACAGAGGGACATATTTTACAGACACATGGGACATTCCAGTGAGATGAATAAAAATGTCTACCAGTCTCCCCTTGCCATTATGGAAATGACAAGAGTTGGGGGGTTCTTGTTTCAGATTGACCAAAATGGAAAAAGCATTCCTAATTCCTCTGAATGCTCAACATCTCAGGCAAAAAATGATGTTCACTCCCCTTCACTCTCACACACAGCAATGCAAGAATGTGAAATGGCAGGAACATCAAATGACACTGCGCCAGACATTCCACGTGAAACCACAAGATTCAGTTCCACGCTTGAACCAACCACAGCAAAACCTAAAGCTGTGCGAAGGGGTTACTATCAGTGGAACTCTGATGCAACTGAAATCGTGTGTTCACACTTTGAGAGATTCATAAGGGCAGAAGGGACAGGCTCAAAAGGCTGTCTGCCGAGCAGACAGGCATTGTCGAGTTTTGACTTTGAGGGGCGGAAACATTTTTGCAGGCAGGGACTTAGATGAACAGAAGAAAATAGCTCTTGTGAAAACTAAAGTTTTCAATGAAAGAAAAAAATTCCGGGAAGGCTTGGCAGCTGTGTTTGAAACTGTTTAAAGGATGTTTCAAAACTTCAGAAAATGTTCAATCTATGACATTAATTGGGAGTGTGGAACTGGATGGAATATACAATGCATCCTTCAGCCGAATGTATGGTCCAACACCGAATTGAAACATATTTTGTAGCCCTCAGTCAAAGTTGCTTTGCAGCCTACGGCAGAATGACATTGCTGTCTCGGACCAAAAATACATTGCAGCCCTTGGCAGAACAGGCATTGTATGTAGTCATTGGCTGTATGATGAGGCAACCTTGGGCTGAAAGTACACTGCAGTTCTCAGCAAAAATTTACTTTGCACCTCTGGGCGGAATATACATTCAGTCATGGGCTATGCTCTAGATTTGTTCATATGTTGTATATTCGGCCCAAGACTGCACATTCATTTTCTAACCCAATGCTGCAATTTTATTTTTCGGTCCAAGGCTGCAATGTGAGGTTGTGGTGGCTGCCTGTAGCTGCATCAGTAGCTGTAATCATGGGTGCATTGTAATTTCAGTCAAAGGCTGCAATGCAAATTTAATCGTAAGTTGCATTGCAGTTCAGAGTTATTGTGAAAGTGTGTAAAGTTCAACTCCTTTCATTTAATGTCCACCTTCATCATTTTGAAGGTTTCTGACATTTTGGGGGGTCTCCGGTAGCAGTCTCAGTGAAAAATATGCCCAGAAGATCAGCTATACAGTGTTGACAATGGGGAGGGGCAGAACGGGGGAGAATGGGGATAGGGAGGGGGGAGCAGTGGACACGACCATGTTTAGGGGGAGACGGGAAGGGGCAGGTGGGAGAGGAGAGGGGAAAGGGGCATCAGATCCGGGATTTGAAGCTTTCCACTGAGGATGATGTTATGGCCTCAGATGTAAGGCAATTCCACTCATTGATGGTCCTGGGAAAGAAGGAATATTTCCTGTAGTTGGTCTTACAGGAAGGAAGGAGGAGAGATAGGAGACTGTGGGGATTGTCGTGTAGGCCTTGTGGGGGGGTTG
>JADBJO010004434.1:185000-198625 GCA_016801955.1 Conus betulinus | reverse complement strand
TTCTCATTGACCGTTAACCAAACCATATAAATGCGTTGTTGCCAAGGTTTGCTCAGGCGTAAGCACAAAAGGCGAGCAATTGGTCATCATGACGAGAGTGGTGGATGGAATTTGGAGAAGATGGGCCCATTACCTGCCGTTTCTTCCTCGTTAGCCAAGCTTAGAGGCGCCATCCCGGTGTTTGATGAAAGCCCCCTCTCTCCCCTTTCAGCTCTGGTCACCAGGGTGCCTCTACAGAGACTGATTTCCAGTGTTGCTGGGGTCAGTCAGACTCCAGTCCGAGCACTGGGAAAGTCTGGAATGTAGTGTAAACCTCAAACACCTGACCATCCGAGAAATCGTTTTTATTTTTCTTTTACTTAAGGGTACAACAGACTGTGTGACGGATGATATAATACGTCATTTAGACCGCTCGAATACGAAGAAGAGTTTACAATGGAAACAAGTTGCTTTTGTAGACACACACACACACACACACACACACACACACACACACACACACACACACACACACACACACACACCACAGTCACACACACACAGAGTCAAATGTGACACATGCAAATATGTATATCTATAACTACATCTATGTATGTATGTATGTATGTATGTATGTATGTATGTATGTATATCCGTCTGCCTGCCTGTCTGTCCTGTCTGTCTGTATGTATGTATGTATGTATGTATCTGTCCCCTCTTTCCCCAAGTTAGCTTGATGGTCTAGTAACCTTTCTCCCCATTTACTTTCCTGCAGTTCCGATTTACTGTCATCACTTTCAAACTAGGCGGTCAGGGGAGTAAATCTGAGGTTTGGGTTATCGTTGTCTTTCAGCCAAAACACAAACAAACAAACAAAACAGTGCAAAATAACGCTTATTTAAAGCAGGGCACAAGCGAAATATGTAACTTTTTCGACAAATATGTTTTCGTTAGAACAATACAAATTGCACACACACACACACACACACACACACCACACACACACACACACCACACACACACACACCACACACACCACCACCACCACCACCACACCACTAAAGATAAAAGTGCTTCGCAGATGGTTGTTGTCAGGTGACATCTATGTGGTTGTAATGTCTTGTCTTTTCTTCTAAGAATAATTTTATACTTTAAGTAGATTATGATGACATCGCCACTTTACGCATCTTTTCAACAGTGTTGCTGTTAAGCTGTCCTGTCTAGAACTGTCTGTGTAAAAAATGTCTTTAAACGTTTCTTTGATAAAACTTTCAGTGGAACCCTCTTTCAGAGTATGTAACGACTTGACATAAAACTTTTCTTACAGTAGATTGAACGTTCAATGGCTGACTGCGGCAGTTGAAGCGAGAGAAAACAAACAAGCAAAGAATCAGTGTTACCACGTTAGCGTGCGAATGCGTGAGAAGACAGAATGAATGCGTGTCGATCCTTTGGTCTTCTACTTTTTTCTGTATGCTTTCAAGTCCGGGTAATGACAGTACCCCAAAGAAGACAGCCCCCGCCACATCTCCAATTCACCAGGTGACCAACAACACCGAGAACATAAATTCCAACTGCCACTCCCCTTTTTTTTCCATCAAGAAGACAATACTATTTTTTTTGCGGGGGGGGGGGGGGGGGGGGGGGGGGGGGGGGGGAAAAGATGGGGGTGATTTTTTTTTTTGTTGGAGATTGGATAGTTATAATTTGAAAAGATTTTGAAAAATCTTTTGTCCGGAGAGAGAGAGAGAGAGAGTGAGAGATAGAGAGAGAGGGCGAGAGAGAGAGAGAGAGAGAGAGAGAGAGAGAGAGAGACAGACAGACAGACAGACAGACAACAGACAGACAGGTTGACAGGTAGACATTCGAGCAAAGAGAGAAACAGGAACAGAGGAAACAGTTCAGGCTTGATAAAAACATGAAAACAACAACAACACAACAACAAAAACAGTTACCACATAGACACAACTTGGAAGTAAAACATAAAATTAAAGAAGTGCATGACAAATATTCCAAAAGATTATACTATCCTACAAACTTTAGAATATAGAAATACGGTGGTATAGAGAACTCACACTGCACTGTCAATGGAAACAATTGAGATGGGAAGTATCTACTTCACTATACAATGTCCTCACTTCAAGCGTCAGAAACTCAAAACACCACATTTCCAGTCTAGACCTCGGCGACTTCGCTGTCTGGGGACTTTTGCTGCACAGACCTTTCCCCTCTTAACGGGTGTGACCGAAACTACACAGCTGGTTTTAAATGTAAAATGACTCGTTTGCCTTGTGAGACAGATCCCAAAAAGTGATGAATCAGCTTCTTGTCCGTAGACCCATCCTTCAAATGGTTTTCAATGAGCTGCAAGTTTTCTATGTCTTTCTTCGTGACAGAAAACAGCCAAGCAGCTTCAGCAGGTCTTTCTCCCGACACTGATCCCGCTCCTAGACACGAGCGAATGAATTCCATCGTCCTCTCCGCTGGCCATGCCCGTACGTCCCCCTTCAGTTTGTCCAACATTCTCTCTACCTGGTTTTTCCTTCCTATGTTTGGCACGTCGCTGTAGGACGTGTTTCAGTGTGTACAGGAAGGGGCTGATGGCAGAGTTGAGAGGCATGACAAATACAGCGGGCCTTCACATTCACGATGTTCGGGATGTAGGTGTCACGTGCAACCAGCAGTCCCATGAGGCCAATGGGAAATCAGCAGCAGAAGTCGGTGAATGCAATCAGAAACAGACGTCGTGCAAGGGTGACTTCCTGTTTCTGGGTATCTTTACGCACAGCTCTGGAGGACTGACGGATGGTGTGAAAGATGACCAGCTGACTAGTGGCAATGACCAGGAAGAGGACAAAGTTGAGAATGATAAAAACACCAAAGGCGTACTGCTGGCCGGGGAATTTTTGACGACTAATTGGCAAGGGCAGGCAAAATGCTGTTGTGACTGTAGAAACTCCACTGTGGCAGGGAAAAGATGCAGGGCAGCCAACAACACGGCAGCACTCAGCCATGCTACACTGCAGGCCACAGACGATGACAGTCCTGGTGACATGAAAACGGGAACTTAGAGGAAACCGCAGCAAAATCAGGCGATCCAGAGTGATGAGGCACACTAAAAAAAGCTGACATCTCACTGGACAGCAAGGCCAGAAAGCCGGCAGTTTTACATGGTAAGCTGTGTCTCCACTGCGCTTCGTTCAGGACATAAACACCGCGGAGGGTAACGCCTTTCACTCCTGTTACAGCCATGTAAACTCCCATCAGAAAATCAGCCGCACTGAGATTGAGGACGAGTATCCTATAAGACAGGGAAGTCCCATGTTTTTCTATGAACATCCTGTAGACCCACACCCCTGCACTGCCTGTCAGTGTCATGATGGACAGAAGCCACAGCAATACACGCAGGACATCAGACCTCAGGAGGTCGTCACACGAAGACACAGCTCCTCCTCTGGGGCATGACATTCTATCCATTCAGACAAACGAAATGACTGCAGCACCACTTCGGGTTGTCAGTGTATAAAGCCTGCACAGACTGTCCAAAAACTTCTGACTGCAGTGTGTGCAATGCATTTGCCCCTAATATCAAGCACTGACAACAGCTTTCAGCCCATGCAATCCTTTATTTGTAATTATTTCAAAGCCAACGCTAGCCATCTTCAAATCATCTAGTTTAACCACACCACTTTCCTTATAAAAGTGGAAACGTGGAAGTCAAAACAGTCAGAAAAGGATTGTGGGACAAATCGAGGTGAAGCAATTCAGATAAATCCCTCAGTTTCAAAAAGTCAAAACATTTGACATCATTATGACTTAGATCAGAGCATGGAGACTGACTAACGAGTCAAGCGTCACGTTCGTCAACGACATGAGGAAAGATTCAGGTACTGCAGGTGTCTCAAGGATCTGATATACCATCGGGCTTACATCGTTCGTTCTAGAGAAGCTGAGTATCGCAGCTTGTGATGAACCTGGTAATCAATGTATGACCAGCAGTGAAAAGCCTGACCTTCACACACCACAGTGTTCTGGACATTGTCCCTCATCACAGTACCGTTCATCGTCATTGAATGGACAGTGGTTGACGGCCATCACAGATACAGTCCAGGTGAAGACAGCCACCACTGTCTGGACATCGAAAGAAACCAGGACGGTCAGGTCACTGATGTCTTCATCGTCTCCTAACGGCAGTCTGTGACTCCGCTGTTGAGCAGGTAGATAGGGATGCAGTAGCCCTCAGAACACTGGAAGTTGTGTTTTCTGGACACGTTGTTTTCACCCCTCCCCCCAGAGCCTGTTGTCGTGGACATCCCTGATCCATCCATTGCACCACTGCTGGGGGCTGCTTGAAACTTGGGCAGTGTCCAGTTCTCTAGGAGTAGAGAGAGAGAGCGAGAGAGAGAGAGGAGAGAGAGAGAGAGAGAGAGGAGAGACAGAGACAGAGACAGACAGACAGACAGACCGACAGACAGACAGAGCAGAGACAAAGACAGAGGAGAGAGAGAGAGAGAGAGAGAGAGAGAGAGAGAAGTGTGGAGGGAGAGTAAAGATGACGTCAGAGAGAAGAAGAAGTAAGAAGAAGAAGAAGAAGAGAAGGAGGAGGAGGAGGAGGAGGAGGAGAAAAAAGAAAGGAGGATCATCACCAGTCACGGTTGAGCATCTTTATACCTTAAAAGCCCTTTATGTTAGACTGTAAAAACAGCCCTGCGAACAACTCTCCAAATTTTCTGGTCACTGTTAACAATATTCTTTAGCTCAATACAAGTCATCGAATGAACACTGGTATCTTAGTTTACCCCTGCAAACGCGGTTATTGTAGTCCTAAAAAGTGAATTGTTGTATGAACCAGAGACTAACTGGAACATTGATGTAGGCTTTGGCGGAGAGACGGTAAAGAGGCTGCTGCTATTTGTCAAAACGGCATATATACATATCATTCACTTCTTCTGCCGTTGTAGTAGACACTTCAAAAGCGAGCTGCAGTATTTGAAAAACAACAAATTCTTACCATCTCATTTGTGTACTCCAACCCAGGAATGAGACACAACATCCAGGAAACCAGTTTACGTTAACTACAGTTGTGGCGTATCCATAAGCAGAAGCTGTGACAACCTGTACCTCCTGGAAAAATATAACATTTGTGACGTAGCCTCACCAGTACAAAACCATGCAATTAGAGAATTCAGTTGTACTATGCACACCGTTGCGGCGTATACCACAACGGCGGGCTGGGATTGTGTGAAGGACGATATCATAGGAGAAACACTGAGGAGATCAGGACAGCAGAACATGTTCAGAAAAATAAGCACTCCATACGCTACTGTTTTCAGCCTTAACTTCCATACAATTGAAGGGGAGCAGTCCACTTCCAGGTTATGACTTCTGCTTGCCTTTAAGCTGCCGTGATTCAGATTTGCGCGTCCTGGATGGTCGGGCAACTTCGCCAACCATGTCAGCTTGAGACGGAATATCTTGACCCACCCAAAACTTAAAAGACGTATGAAGTTTACCGTTGCTGTTCTTCGACCAGAGTCCAGCTGAAATTATCGCGTTCTGTCGCCGCTCTGTTATTGCCTTTAAGAATGTCCCGCTTCTTTCTCATAAATCGAGAGCCGTGTTGTATAAGAATGCATATGTGCCGTATCCACCCCCCATCCCTCGCCAGTCCCCCCTTGCTGGAATCCTTGGTGGCTAGACTTCATTTTGGAAGCCAGCTTGCCTCACAACTGTCGCAGCTCAAAATATTACCCTGGTCACATGTTTTTCATAGTTCTGTAAAATTTAACAATTCTCGTGGTGGTTGTGGCCGTTGTATTCCATTGGAGCTAATCTATGAAGAAAGACAATCCCATCATGGCTTCTAACTGATCAGAACTTCAGAATGTTTGCCACGCTCCTGTCACTTACTAGTCACGCAAGTCCGAGAACTCTTACATGTCTTGTTTTTTGGAAGATAGCGGATTCGGTTTCTTTGGTATCCTTTTCTAAAAACGAGACAAATCTCAACCTTGAGCCGTGCTAGTTTTGGAAGTCTTTGACTCAGTATTGCGTTTGTAGTACAGCGTTGAGAACACCTAAAATCTAAAGCAAAAAGGCAAGTCATAATGCCACTGATTAGATTGAATATTTAAAGAAATAAGCTTTTTTCTCACATGATATATCGGTGCAAAATGTAATATTTCGTTTATTATTCAGTTGTTTTGTTCTTAGATGAACTTAATGTCTTGATTTTTATCCATTAGATGTGAAGATGTTCACGTTTGATTTAAGCGAACCGACGTTTTTCTTTGACAAATACTCAGAGGCACGTTGGAATGCAGGGAGAAATCATACACACTGCAACTGACTTTACGGAGGGGAGGTTGGTTCTGGACATGGATCAAAACTACCACACCATTCTTTTTCAAACCACTCCCTGGTGAGTAGTCCTGGGGCATGGCCAGAACACAGCCCATAAAAATGAAGACGGGGCATGTGCTCGAACTTACCCGCCCCAGGTGACGGAGAGATGGTCTGTGCATGTGCTCGTATTTCTCTGACATTTGACACCAACCCGCTGCTCTGTACGCTCTCTGGCACCGAGTTCGATGTACCGCCACGGAACACTGCACATCGACATGGCACCGTGCGACTCAGACAGTGGGTCAGTGACAGTAACTTCCACTTTAGACCTGCTATCTGACTCGATGTTAAAAAAACTATGTGATGATGAAGACAATGACGATAACTGTGGTGCATTTTGTGTGAAAAACGATTCGTCTGTAGCTGAATCTACGCAACCAGTAATTCAAACATTTGTTGCAGCAGCAAATCAGTGTGATACAGACAATAGTAGTGATTGTGCAGATACCACTGGTATAACAGCACAGACACCCCATGCAGAAAACATCACAATCACAGACCTGATGGCGTGCTTGGAAGAAACAAGCAACAGGAATGATCGATCGCCTTTCGGAATTGAAAGAAGAGATGAAAGGCAGCACCACATGCAGCAAAGAGGTGGAAGACGGAAAATCCCGACAATCCATCGTGATTATTGCACTGTTGTAACTAATGAACATCTGGAAAATCCGATGGACAGTTACCTGTGTTATCGTTGTATTCAATGGTCCATACAGTCCCGTGTGATCTGGGATCCAATCGCGACGTACGTACTTTTCTTTGTGTAATGTGTTGGGGGGTTGATGTTTTTTTCAAATTTTTGTGTATGTACAATACCCAGCCCGCGATTGTCCTCAATCTTGTGAAATGGGCTCGTTAAGCCTAACACACTTGAAACCATAATTCAGTTCATTCAATCAATTCATTCATTCATTCATTCATTCCATTCCATTCCTTATCCCCTTCCTCTGCCCTGCCCAAATTTTGGAATGTAAAACTGTCAGTTGTGTGTGTGAGTTTATCTTTTCATTAAAAAAAAAAAAAAAACTTCCCGCGGACGCTCTATTACACAGTTATGCACAGTACAAATCGCAGAATTAATGGCACATGTCTGTAGTCAGTGAATGAATAAAAGAAGAACAATGGAAATAGTAATTGAAAACCCCTTGAAAATGATTATATGAGAAAGAAAACAACATCTGAGAAACCAAAAGGAACCTGCATTATTTTCTGCTGTTCAGTTATCACTAAGTCCAAGGTGCTATAGTTATCGCTAATGGCGATATGCATGTGCACCTCCATTAAACCTGACAAGAGACAAAATATGAAAGATGAGCTTGACGAATCAGATTCAATAAAAAACCCAAAACTTTTTTGACCACCATAATGTTTAGGTCTTAATACTCACCTTTGATTGTGAATAAAGGCAGGGAGCACTATATATTGCAACACAGGAACAGAACATGTGTGAGACACATGTACTTCATAGAGAAGACAGGTCACCAGATTTATTTTGTTAAGGGCGCTGACGCCAGTAAAATATATTCATCCATATCCAAAACTGAAGCTTTTGAATGTCATTTTATATACTGTCCACACACATTTCTGTTTTTGACCTTTACTTCTTCTTATCCTTCTTCTTCTACCCCCATTCACACACACACACCACACACACACACACACACACACACACACACACACACCACACACACCACACACACCTCTCACCTCTCTCTCTCTCTCTCTCTCTCTCCTCTCTCCGTCCCATCCCATAATGTCTTTACCCATTTGCCACGCCATCCCTTAATGTCTTTACCCCATGCTTACCACGCATCCCTTAATGTCTTTACCCCGATTTACCACGCCATCCCTTAATGTCTTTACCCCATTTACCACGCCATCCCTCAGCGTCTATCCTATTTGCCCCGTCATCCCTTAATGTCTGTACCCCATTTACCACGCCATCCCTTAATGTCTTTACCCCCATTTTACCATGCCATCCTTCAGCGTCTATCCTATTTGCCCCGCCATCCCTTAATGTCTGTACCCCATTTACCACGCCATCCCTTAATGTCTGTACCCCATTTTACCACGCCATCCCTAATGTCTTTACCCCATTTACCACGCCATCCCTCAGCGTCTATCCTATTTGCCACGCCCATCCCTTAATGTTTTTTACCCCATTTACCACGCCATCCCTCAGCGTCTATCCTATTTGCCTCGCCATCCGTCCAACGTCGTTTTATCCATTTACCACGCCATTCATCAACATCATTATCTCATTTTCCACGCCATCTCTCACGTCATTATCCCATTCGCCAAGTGATCGTCAACGTCAGTATCCCATTTGTCCACGGCATCCCCTCACGTCGCATTATCCCATTTATCATTGCCATTCCCTCAACGTCATTATCCCATTGCCCACGGCATCCCTCAGCGTCATTATCCCATTTACCACTCATCCCTTAACGTCATTATCCCATTTGCCACGGCATCCCAACCTCAATGTCATAATCACGTTTGCCACGGCATCCCTCAATGTCATAATCACGTTTGCCACGGCATCCCTCAATGTCATAATCACGTTTGCCACGCCATCCCTCAACGTCATTATCCCATTTTGCCACGGCATCCCTCAACGTCATTATCCCATTTGCCATGCCATCCGTCAACGTCATTATCGCGTTTACCACGCCCAACGTCAACGTCATTATCCCATTTACACACGTATCCCCTCAAAGCATTTATCCCTTTGCCAGGCCATGCAATCTGTCAACGTCATTATCCCATTTACCACACCATCCCTCAACATCATTGTCCCATTTTACTGCGTCATCCCTCAACGTTCTATTACCATTAGCCACGCCAACCGTCAACGTTCATTATCCCATTTTACCACGCCGTCCCTCAACGTCATTATCCTATTCGCCACGGCATCCCTCACTGTCAATTATCCCATCACCACGTCCATCTCTCAAGCGCTCATACGATGTAGTACCGCAATCATTCACTGTCCGAGTCAGCGGTGGTGACGATTGTGTGCATGCGAAAGATCTGTTATTCCTCAAAGCTGTTTGTCCGAATAACTAGCTTATTTCTCTGCGGTTCTTGGCCGATACGGCCACTGGTGATGAGTGTGCATACCAAGGAGCCAGTCTCCCGTGGACGACCCACGTGTAGCCCTTTTTGCCCGGATGGAGAGGCTTGTCGGCAGGGGAAACAGCTGAGTGCTTTTGGAATGACTGGTAAGGGGGAGACTGATGGATGGGACATTGGCGCAGCAAGGCAGCGTGTTTGAGAGAGAGGTGAGAGAAAGAGAGAGAGGAGAGAGTCGAGGAGAGAGAGAGACGAGTATAGAGAGATCATAGAGAACCCGGAGAGAGAGATCGCTGATCTATGCGAGAGATATACACCATGAGCCACAGACAGACCAGACTCCAGACAGACCATCTCCACATCCACACACAGACCCCTAACACAAATTGCAGAGAGAGATCTACACCCCCCGAATAGTAGAGAGAGAGACAGATTTGCAACACACTCTTCAGAGGGAATTCCGTCTATAATCCCCATCTTCCTCTGACTCTCTATTCGTAGAGTCTCACCTCTTCCGTCTCGTCGCTCTCTCTCTCTATAGCTAGTATCGATCCCGCATTCCACCCCCTCTACTTATCTGTACACACCATCTACTCGTTTTTTCCCCCCCCCCCCCCTCCCTACCCCCCCCCCCCCTCCGCTATCTTTCTCTCTCTCTAGCTCTCCTCTCTCTCTCATCTCTCCTTCTCACTTTCTCTCTCTCTTCTCCCTCTCTCTCTCTCCTCTCCTCGCGCTCTCGTCGAATGCATACTAATTTCTTACTTTTTCCCTTCTCCGATGTGCGTGTGTGTGTGCGTGTGTGTCTGCGCGCGTTGTATGTAAATGTGTCAATTCTGTAAGTAATGCTAAGTAATTAACAATCTAATATTAAAGGATAGAACATCAAAGGTAAATGCCCACTGGGCTGTGTAACAAACATTTACAAACTGAGGAAAGAAAAGAGTAGTCATTCAAAATCTTGGACACAGATGATGACGGACTGGATCCGTCAGATAAACTACAAACGCCCGACTGACGATATAATTCCCTGCTCTTGGACAATTGATTAATAGATGTCCTACTCCGAGTGTTTCTCCACACATACATCTAATGTTTTTACAGAACTTCGTACGAAGGGAATTTAAACCGCATTCTGTGCAGTAAACTTCTAATCTCTCTAGACAGAGAAGCAAGGTGATTGCTTGACGAGGTTTTCGAGTTGATTTTGCCACAAAATTTAACACAACTCTGATAATACTGAGTATCCGATTTCATTATCAAGTTTCTGAAACTTTCATCCGAGTTTTGTTTAGAAGAATATTGCATTCTGTTAAATCCAAAGGAATATAAGGGGAATTGAACCTTCAACATTTCGAGCTGCCTTTCTTGCAGCCTGATCGACTCTCTCATTTGCTGAAATGCCACAATGAGAGGGACCCAGCAAAAAAACTAACTGATGTGCCTTTATCGGATAAAAGATGTATAACATGATTTATTTCTGTTTCATCTCCAAACGGATTTTTGAATTTGAAGACTGGATTGCTTCAAGAGCAGATCTAGAATCAGTACATACTAGTACGTGACTGACATTTCAGATGGAGATAAAGAATATAATTTAAGGACATTAGATGGCGGCTAGCTCGGGCACTAAATATCGAAAAATTTCTGCCAAGATGGTACATTTTCTCCACGTTTAAGTCAGGTATTACAAAAGCTGCCCCCTGTCCTACTGTCTTCTAGCACTGAGCCGTCTGTGAAAATTTTTAGGTGGTTCTTGTACTGATTTTCCAGGTGTAAGCATACATACGGAAATTTTTAGTATGTGTTGGGTGAATCTTTTTTTTGACAAATCTGAATGAATCGTATCAAAGGAGGCCTTGTTTGTTCCCATCTTGGTACTGGTGAAAAGGATGGTTTAACAGCGATTTCATTTCTATTTATGTTGGAATCTCTGATAAGGTTAGAAGTATACGAGTAGATTGATTTTGTAGATTGTATTCCTCTAGCTCGTCTTTCCAAAATCTTTTTCAGAATTTAAACAAACTTCTTTTGAACAGAAATTTTTCTGTGTAAAACTCTTCAGAACGAACTTCGACGCAGCTACTTTTCGAACCTCGCTGAGAGGTAGAACTCCAATCTCATTGTATGTTCCTAAGTTGGATGTATGTGTGGGAACACCAAGAGCGAGTTTGTAAGCCTTGCAATCAATGCTCTGCAATTTATTTTTACAGATTGTGTGGTGCGCTGAAAAATACTTCCTGAGCATAGGTTAACCTAGATCGCACAGAGCGGTTGATAGAGGTATTAAGTCGAAGCGTCTTGGCCCCATGGTTGCTTGTTTATAATCTTAAGAAAGTTTAAACTTTTCCGTGCTTTATTTAATATGTGGTCAATGTGCTGGTTCCATGACAGTTTAGAAGTTAAGATTATACCTAGGAATTTTACTGATTTAACATATTTTTATTTCAATGCCATCTAAAGTAAAAACTGGGAGCTTTTCTGGGTCATACCCAGAATTGAAAAGCATTATATGTGTTTTTTCTAAAGAAAGTGTCCCCATTTGCAATGTTCTCGGATTTGAATAAGTATGTTCTATTTTTGTTTGAATTGATCTATGTTTCTAAAGAATTCTTGAACATAATTATACATGTTACCGCTAATTCCAACAGTTTTTAATTTGTATAATAGTCTACTATGCCATACTTGATCATAAGCTTTTTTTTAACGTCAAAGAATGTAGCTAGTATGTTCTTTCGTCTTCTTGCAAATTGTTGTTTCACTTGAGTTGTAAAGTTTGACTAGGTGTTCTACTGTGGATCTGCCAGTTTGAAATCCAGCTAATGGAAGGAATGTTTCCATAACTGAGGTATTTTTACCATCATCACATTCCAAACATTTTTGAAAAAAAAATTAAATGGAGGAACTTGCACAACGTTTTGCTGGTAGGTGGCGTAGCATTTCATTCGAAATAATTCCCGGATCAAGGGGCCGCTGGAAGTTTTCTTGCTTGCTGCCTAATTACACTAAGACATTCTTGAACTTCTTGTAGTGTTATATTAGGAGCGTTGTGGTAGTGGTTATTCCCAGGGATCTTTATAACTACTTATATAATGCGTTATCCTCTTTGATTCCCGATATGGAGCTATTTTTTTTTCTGTCTGTCAAACTATCATTGCTGCTGTTTTTTTTTTGGCAAACATGGGTATGTGTGTGTGGTGTGTGTGTGTGGGTGTGTGTGTGTGTGTGTGTGTGTGTGTGTGTGTGAGTGTGCGTGCGTGTGTGATGAGTGTGTGTGGGTTGTCGCTAACAAAGACAGAGAGAGAGAGACAGAGAGAAAAGACGAAGAGAGAAGAGAGGGAGAGAGGAGAGAGGAGAGAGGAGAGAGGAGGAGAGGAGAGGAGAAGGGAGGAGGAGGAGGGGGAGGAGAAGGAGGGAAAAAACCCCAAATTCAGCTGACAAACGAAAGTATAAACTTGTTATTGGAATTTGATTTGGTTCCCAAAGTACCAGGAAGATGGCAAATTGTCTGTCGTTGATTCTTTGCATTATTCATGGACCTGCACAATCCACTTTTCCTTGTTGTCCCCGCAAGCCTACTATCCTCTTCCAGTCTCTCCCCCCCCCGTCCCTTCCTCATGAGTCCTAACCAATTCAAAAGAAAAAATCCAACATTCTGCTGTAATACAGGAAAGCAGAAGAAGAAAAAACATTGTTGTCAGAAATACTATAAAACTGCAGGCTGGCTCGTTTTATCATTGAACGCTGCTCATGTCTATATTTTTGTGTGTGTTCAGCCTTAAGACCTGAGCGTGCATTAGCAATAATAATTCATGTCAATAATAAGAAAAAAAGAACACGCTACCATAGCTTGATTATTGGAGACAAATATACACAACGTGTTTATCACATAGAAAAAGTATTAATCCAGATAAGCTCTTTTCAATTCACTTCGAAAAAGGCCTTTGAACTCGGTGTTGGATTATTTCATAAAAAGGGCACATTGATGTTATTTTGTTTTAAGAGAATGGTGACAAAACTGTACAAAAAGCCATATGTCTTGTGTCTAAGTGAATATTTAATAGTAACTATGGATTAATTTGAAAAAAAAAAAAGGAATATGCACTGGGCTCCTTCTTAGCTTGATCATGTACAAAGGTGTGTGTGTGTGTGTGTGTGTGTGTGTGTGT
>JADBJO010004434.1:165000-175000 GCA_016801955.1 Conus betulinus | reverse complement strand
GCAACATTTTTTTTTTTGGGGGGGGATGTCTTCGTTTGGTTTATCAAATGAGTGTTTTTGTGAGTGTTTTGTGTGATTTGTTTATTTTTTTTCAAATATTTGTCTGCGTTGTAGACCGTCTCATAATGATGGCTAAAACGAAAACAAAAAAACCCCAACAAAAAACAAAAACAAACAAACAAAAAACAAGGACATTAGCAACAAAATTATAATGCCTAACATTAATTGATGACCAGTTAGTCAACTGAGCTGTGTACTTTTTCTGACTACTGAAGACTGAATATGTCACGATCATTAATATCAGCCATGTGAAAGCCTGAGGTGATCCTTGATTATTCAACCCTAATAATCTAAAAAAAAAAAAAAAAAAAAAAGGAATCTGATTTGATTAGCTAGGCTCAAATGAGTACGCGCCCTATGATTTGGGATACAGGAAAGACACACAACAAAGTATAGGATTCCTGTTCAATTACAAAACCAAATTACGTGTCATGGTATGTTAAAAAGAATGTCATTTTCACGCATTAAAAAGCTGTTGTCGACATGATGCCATTTCTTCGTTCTCTGAAGACAGACAAGTCATTCAGCACGTGAATTAGAAGTGAATGTGATGGTCCAATAAAACAAAAAAACTAACCCTTTATCTAGATCGATGTTCGAGAAGACCTGAAGATGAAAAAGTCATAAATGAAATGATTTTGTGTCCTCAAGGATGTTTACAGTGACATTCCTGTATGAAAAAACGCGTCTATGTAACGTTAGGATCGTATTGTCCCGGGGGTGGGTGGATGGGGGATTTATACAAAAAAAAAGCACCAGTCTCTTCGACAAGGCGTTGATGTAGCATTTTAAGTAAAAACCCACACATGAAAAGTAACATTTGACTAGACAAATTGTTCATGAGACCCTGAAGGAGAAAATGCTCTCATGAAAAGTCACAGTCTATTCGACGAGCTGCTCATGTGACCCTGAAGTTGAAATTCAAACATGAAAAGTGACAGTCGATTCAAAGAATTGTTCGTGTGGACTTGAAAGTGAAAATTCATACATAAAAACGACAGTCCATCCGACGTATCGTTCGTGTATTTCTGAAGGTGAAAATTCATACATAAAAAGTGACAGTCCATCCGATGTATCGTTCGTGTACTCCTAAAGGTGAACATTCATGCCTGGAAAGTGACAGACAATGCGATGAGGTTTTTGTGTCGCCCCCGGAGGTCAACATTTCTACATGTGGCAGCCTGTACGACGTGATGTTTATGCAGCCCCGAAAATAAAGTCATATATGAAAAATAGTCTGTGCGACAGGATGTTCGGGCAGCCCTGAAGGTAAAAATTCCTGCATGAAAAGAAATAGTTCTATTTCACGTAATATTTATACAGCCTTGATGATAAAACGTCATACACAAACGCCTAAAAGTAAAGAAGTCACAATGAAAACCAATAATCTATCACAAATAATTACTTTGTGCAGCCCCTCAATAAAAAGGAAATGAAAAACAAAACAAAAACACGGATAAGGCAGTTCCTTTTCCACATAGCTCTAAAAGTAAAAAAAAAAAATCATAAAAATAAAGCACATGAATTAGTTTTCGAGTCAACAGATTTACCACATAACATTGAAAATAAAGAAGTCAGATAAAATATGAATAACTTTTTGATGTAAATGCTTTTCCAAATGACTCTCAGAATAAAGATGTTACGGATGAAATATTACCAGTTCTTTTCGATGCCCTGAAAGAAAGTATGCCATAGATTTAAAAAGGATACATCAGGTAAATATTTTCCCTGTGTAGCCTTCAAAATAAAGTCAAATGTCTGAAATCTTGTCGTCTGTTTGCATTTAATTACATTTGCGCGCATCCGTATACAAACAAACAAGCAAAAAAAAACCCCAATTCATGTTAAATATATCCTGCGGTAATTACTTTTCCAGGAAGTGCTGAAGCAAAAAATGTTCTCGACGACATATTACAGCCTGTTCGAGGTAATTGCTTTTCCCCGTAGCCCTAAAGATAATGACAGGCAAAAAAAAAAAAAAAAAAAAAAAAAAAAAAAAAGAAAAAGAAATCTATCCGACCTGACTACTTTTCTACACATACCTGAAGACAATACGCTTGTAACAAATGAAAAAAATCCATTCGAATTTAAATAGATTTCCTCGCAGCTCTGAAGATAAACATACCATGGATATGTTTGTAAAAGCATATCCGACGTATATGTCTTTCCCCGTACCCACGAAAATGGCAAAATCGCAGGTGAGATTTAACATGTTCACTGGTTACCGTTTTTTGTTCATACTCTTTCCTTGATCATAATTTACCTCTCTTGTTTATATTGGATAGATGGGATTTGACAGCCTTGTTAATGTAATTACTTTTCCTTGTAGCCAGAAGAAGAAAGCTATCTGGCTGCCGGTTTTCCACACAATCGTCGACCATCATTCACCTCCCTTGTTTTAGATAGGATTTCACTGCCTTTTCGATGTAATTACTTTTCCATGTAACCCCCGAAGACCGTGGCTCTCTCCGGTTGCCCGATTTATACTCGATTGTTGACCATCTATTATCTCCCTTGCTGCCAGTGATTGAATGTGGAGCGAGATTGCGGACAGACTGTCGCAACTTTGGTGAAAGAGAAGATTAACGGTGAATGCAATCGGCAAGATGGTGGTATAACGGCAGGGGATGGGAGAGTGGGGGCTGAATGGGAGACACAGGAGGAACGTCAGTTTTCCAGTCATCCATAGACTTTTGTTCACTGAGTGCGTATGTGCATGTGTGTGAATGTGTGTCCGTCTGTCTGCCTGCCTGTCCGTCTGTGCCTGTGTCTGTTCCTGCGTGAACAGTTACAGGTTGATTTCCTGAAATGTTTTGTTTCAATTGAAAAATAAAAGCTATGACTCATACATTTACGAAATAAACCCGGACTGTGTCCAGTCATACATTTTAATTGAAGAGTAAAAAGATTTCGGTTCGAATCATCATGTGATCACATTTTGAAGCAATACTCTTCTGATCTGACTGAAATTGATATAGTTTGCACTTACTAATGTTTGTTCCAGGGTGCGGACTCACAGCATATAACATTGTTCAACTGACAAGGAGTTTGGTTCAGAATTAGGGGAAGGGGGGGAAGGGGGGGGGAAGGGGGAATCCGATTCATGACATACGTGAACAAGACAAAATAAGGCAGTTCCGGTGGAAGAAGAATATCTAGGGTACAGGAGAAGGGGTGGAGAGGGAGGGGGGGTGGGGGTGGGGGTAGGTGAATACACTCAAATGCCTTCATTCTACATCCCATCTCCTCTTTCCCCACCCCTACCCTTACTTTTTTACCAGTCCGTGTTAAATCATTTTCATAGTTTCTGGTTACAGCTACAAACTACAATACAACCCAGATAACAACATGAACAAAAACAAAAAAAGCAGGAAAAGGAAAATCACATGGTACAACCCCTCCATATGATGGACGAGTAAAAACAAACGTAGGGAAAGAATTTTTCAAAATTTTGACAGCATCCTTCCCAAAGAACACAAATTGTCCAAAATATTCACAAAGAACACCATCAAACTATCATATTCATGCATGCCTAACCTTAAAATATAATTGACTCATCCACAGAATGAAAAGCAACACAGCAAAGAAGGTTGAAGAAAGGAAATCCTGCAATTGTACTAAAAAAGAACAGTGTCCCTTCAGCAACAAATGCCTCTATAACAACATTGTATATCAAGCCACTGTGACATCAGAAAATGAAAGAAACATACATAGGGATCACTGGAAATCACTTCAAAACCAGATATGCAAACCATAAACAGTCATTCAACAAAGAAAAATACAAAACCCAAACAGAACTGAGCAAATATATTTGGAGACTGAAAGACAAAAAAATAAACTATAACATATCCTGGAAAGTCATAAAAAGGGCATCACCATACAATGACATTTCAAAAAGATGCAACCTATGTTCAACAGAAAAATGGTTAATACTATGCAAACCACACTTAGCAACTCTAAATACTAAAGTAAAATAGTAAACAACTGCAGGCACAAATGGAAATCGTTGTCAGCAAACGCACCCTGAACTGTAAACAACCTGAAAAACCGAACAACACGTGCAGCCAATCCGCACGTGCAAACAGTGACATTGGGCCATATAACACCAGCAGTAGGCGACCCAAAACCATCCTGAGGAGAGCCAGCGCTCGAAACAGATCTGTTGATTTTAAAACTTCCTTTTACCATCCTATTTTTAACACACACACACACACACATATATATATATATATATATATATATTTTATATATATATGCAGCTAGTGAAGGGGTTTTCATATTTATGATATACAT
This sequence comes from Conus betulinus, assembly GCA_016801955.1. Lineage (NCBI taxonomy): Eukaryota > Metazoa > Mollusca > Gastropoda > Neogastropoda > Conidae > Conus > Conus betulinus. The sequence goes on along the minus strand of JADBJO010004434.1, from coordinate 170,647 downwards.
TTTCCCATTTATTCCATCTTCGATTTTTTTTTTTCCCTCTCAATTTCTAATCTTTGCCAATCATTACTATAATGATGGAAGAATTGTTAACCTGCACTTGTTTTTCCCCACTACTTAATTGTTCAGCATTATACTGTTTGGTCAATCAGTGGGTGATTGCATCTCTTTACGAGATCCTAGGAAAGGTTGTTCTGCACAATTCTTAGCCACTGACAATGCTTGGGTTATTGAACAGCAGAGCTGACCACTCAGACTGTTCCGTATCTTTTGATCTCCCTTGCATCCTTAAATGGATCCTCAAGCATAGGCTCAAAGATTGTCTCTTACATTTTATACTGTTTGCGTAATGTTTCTTGTTTTCAACAACTTTTTTCCTCTCCAAACTTTCGTTTTGTTTAATTCTACTACCTTTCGCTGGCTGCTTTGGGGGTGCTGTTGCATTCTTTTTCGAACCCTTGGCGGTCGCAACACCACAGAATTATGGACTGTGTGTGTCTCTATCTGACGCCAAGAGCACAGACACAGTCAGCCGTGTCTCCCTGATGAGTCCGATCCAGCGGACGAAAGGCCTCGGAGCAGGCGACACATATAGATCTGTCTTCGGGAGGGATTGCGGTAGTTTCCTCATGCAGCTAGTGAAGGGGTTTTCATATTTATGATATACATTTTCCCATTTATGTCATCTTCAATTTTTTTCCCCCTCTCAATTTCTAAATTTTGCCAAATCATTACTACTATAATGATGGAAGAATTGTTAACCTGCACTTGTTTTCCCCCATTACTTAATTGTTCAGCATATATATATATATATATATACACCATCCTATTTTTAATATATATATATATATTACTCCTCATTATCTATCTTCGTTGGTTGTTTGTATATCTGAACCTGCCATCAGAGACAGACGACCGAGGTTCGTTAGATTAGCGTTTGTTGCATTCCTGTTCGGGCACATTATTGAATCATTTATTTATATATAAATTCCAGTGTCTGGAATCCAGGTAAGAGGTCGTTCAAGACTTTCTATTCCCCTTCGATGTGTACCACATCTCTCCGCCCACCTCTGTTTCCACCCCACCTTCAGTCCCGCTTCCTTCGTTCCCTGCCACTCACCCCACTCCTTCCATCCTCCTCGAGCGCATCATTGTCAACAGAGCATGATTCTGCATTTTCTTCGCTTCACCGGCTAAGCTACTGAGCGCGTATCTCTGCGTCCTCTCTCACTCTCTGTTCGTGTATGTGAGTGATCTACTACTACGACGTGTGAATGTGTGATCTGCTTGGTGTATAGTTTTCTTTGTATTCGATGCTATTAGTGTTTGCGCTTTTGTTTGTTTTTGTGTATTCTACTTTAGTTCTTTGTGTATTTAGGGAAGGTAGTGCTGGTTGATACTGATATGTTAACAAAGATGAAACTGCTTCCTAAATACGGTTCTCTCTCTCTCCCCCCCCCCCCCTCTCTCTGAATATGTGTGTGCGTATAATCAAAATGCAACGCATGAGTGTGTTTTTTTTATCGGTATTTCTATTCTTTAGCAAATGAGAAAATTCGGTTTTTTTGTTTATTCTTAGCGCTTAACTCCCAGAGAGAGAGAGAGAGAGAATTTACTACTTTCAGTGTTCCAGTGCATCTATCCTCCTTTTGTGGCACAGAGTATTGTAAAAATTGATATTCTGTCTGATGTACAATGCAGTTGAACGGCAGAATATTATTGGGCTGTGTACTGGTCACCTAAAAACGTTAATCATCTATCTGTTAAGATTCATGATGTCTGTATGCTTGTAAGCTGTGTCCCCCTTTCACGCGTCTTCTTTGTCTCAGCAACAACCGCTTGCTTCCTGTTTCACCGATGAAGCTTGTTAGCAAGTTATATACAGTTATCTACATTATGCAAAGCGCTTCGGTGAAACAGGACTTGGAATATGTATTCGTCAAAACATCGCTCGCTGTACAAAAAGACGACTTAACCTCAAGTCTGCTAACACAGAATACATGTGGTTGCAAGTAAAATCCTCAGACTCGGCCCCCTTTTTTCGCTGGATATATGTTAAAGAACCTTGCTACCACGTTTCCTTGGTACGGTATATGAAAACTTTTTTTTATAAGTAATGAATGTCGCCACCATTCCACCCCCCCCCCCCCTCTCTCTCTCAATGTGCCGTGCCCATGTGGTCAAATTCCATACAGAATTTAGCAAAATACCATAAACACTAGCTGGGGTCAAGCATGACCTTAAATCTTTACATTTGATTTATTATATTTCTTTTGCATTTTGACTCTCATTTTTACTCCTCCTATATTTATGTTCTCCGAGGCCTCTCTGACATCACCGTCGCTTGGTGGTTTGTTTGTGTTCATGATCGGTTTTAGTTATACTATATTTTTTTTGCTAACTTTCCACTTCCTCTTCACTTCCAGAATAGTGTATAACATTCAAAAGAATGTAATGCACACTCTCATTTTCCATTGAGTGAAGTGTGACGATCCATGTTTCAACATAACAGAAACTGACCTTTCATCGATGGCTACCTTTTAGTTACAAAACCTTTTTCTTCACAGTAAGCATGCTTTGCACGTGAAAGCATGTTCGATACTCTGCCGTGTCATGCACTGTGATCAGCTGCTCTTACCTTCACAGTGTCCACTGGTTACAGAGGCCGTAACTGCAAACTTCTGTAAGTGTAGAAGCGAATGTAGCAAAGAGATTCCCTCTTTGATCTTAGTTTCTACAAATACACAGCGAGCGTATGGATACAACTGTAAATAATTTGCCTTTAATATTTTTTATATGTATCAGACTGTGTATAGACACAAATGTAAGAAGTAGTCCTTAGTTGGCACCTTCTTTTAGTAGCATACATAAATAATGAAAAACAGTGGCCAGTAATCCCTTATGAAAACCCAGTGCTGCGAGCACCCATGTTTTAAGTCACCTTGCTCTGACGTTCTGAAAGTTAAACCTCTTTGGAGTCAGCCACGCGCAAACTGAGCCTCTCGTGTCTGTTCACTATCCTCTTTTTTGAAAGATACTTTCCAACATTTTCCCCACTATCTGACGACTGGATTTGAGTAGGATTGAGCCACGAAAGAAATTTTGTTAAAAGTTGATTTGAAAAAAAAAAAAAGCTTCCAGATAATAACCATTGTGCTCGTTGTTGTTGTTTGTAATTTGTAGGTTTTTGTTTTTTTCCTCATTGAAAAAAAAAATCTGCAACACATTATCATTAAAAGATATGCCTCGTGCACTTAAACGATAAGATGAAAGAGAAAACATACATCTTGAATTGATTTTTCTGCTATTTGTTGTCTCGCCTGATAGTAGACATGTGCCAGCCCTTTATCCTTTGTGATGCAAATGCAGACATACAATTCGACCTCAGTATTGCACGTTGCCTCTATGGTTTGGTCTGCTCCCAGTCTTGATCTGATTATGCCAGAAACATGTTACACCATATCAATTCATGTTGTTGCTGAAGGCTGTTTCTCAGTCGGTAATCTGCATCACATAGATTCTGATTTACATTATGCAAAGTCTGGGAGATACAGCTGCCCGGTGGGCCTGTTGGGCTTCCGTGGCAGACAAAAACAGCCCAAGGCAAGTTTATTCATCCGATAACGATTGACCTTTCGTTTACTGCTGCTGTCATGAGAAATGTACTTAGTTACGTAAGCAGACACCACAGCAGACGAAAGGATCTACTGAAACTCAAAACAAATTTCAAACAACTTCAATTTTTATAAGTGATCGTTAAGTGAATCGTTAAGAATCTACAACGCAACCAGTTTTGATCTTACAATGAAGACCAGAGTGTCTGAACAGTCTGAGTTTCATTTCCGTGTCCCTTCAACAGCCTTCTCGCCCAGATGAAGTATCGCCTGGAGGATTATGTGCGACACGAGAGGAGATCCTCTTTAACTGTCAATGTAAATGTGGAGACCTCGCCATTGCAGTGTTCAGGCTGTTTTCTGTCGGTATGTCATGTCTGAGAGGGTGTTAGACCTCCCCCGTAGTTTTCACTCCTCTCCTCTCTGTCTCTGTCTTTATGCCTCACCTCTCTCTCTCTCTCTCTCTCTCTCTCTCTCTCTCTCTCTCTCTCTCTCTCTCTCTCTCTCTCTCTCTCTCTCTGTGCCTCTGTCTGTGTGCCTCTGTCTGTCTGCCTTTCTGTCACACCCACACCCCCCCCCCCCCCCCACACACACAGAACATCATTGCGAGTGTGTGACTCGTTGCTTCTAAATATGAACCAATTACAAACGACAGATATGATTTGCTTAACTTCGGAACACTTTTGATATCCTTGATCATTCCGCTCTTTAAATATCATCTGAACAATTCTTTGACAGTCTCACGCCAATTACACTTAAATGACAGAACTCAGTATGTAATGTTTAATGCCAAATCAGCATCTGCAAAAGCAGTGGGACATGGTATCCCACTTGCTAACTATTAGGCCCTTTTCTGTGTTGATTATCAATGATTGACCATTATCCATATCAGACGAGAAAGTTACACCCTTTTTTGTTCACAACTTACGACGCTTTAGCGGTGGAAGCAACTTGCAGACAATAAAAAATTCTTCAGAAAAAAATTCTATTGAGGTGTCACATTTGTGCATTTCTAACACAAAGATAATGCACCATGAAACAAAAAATCTTCATGTTTGGTGTATCCTATTGCCAAAACTCGAAAACAGCTCCTCTTTGACTAAATATTCATTTCAATAATACATGTATTGATTTTAAGGCCCATCTGGCGCCGAACTTGACAAGGTAAGCGAATACTCATTCTTCATTTTCTTGTTCTGAGTGTTGTTTATCTTGACCGAAGAAGACCTAAGAGGTCGAAGCGCGTCGTGTTTTTGCCTTGTGACTAGTTTGTCCATGTTGTTTGGCGGAACTTTTACAACCACTTGTTAATATTTGATCATTATTTGATTGTCTATTGTTCATTTGAATTTCGATTGATTCTGACAGCCAGATGCAAGGCTTTGATCATGTCTCGTCTGTTGAGTGTAGTTTATGCAAACTTTAATGTAGAAAAATGATTTTCAGACAATCATTTGAACTGAGGAAGTGTAACAGATCCTATATATCTAAGCTTATAAGACATGGCAGGTGTGCGCGCGCGCGCGCGCGCGCGCGCGCGCGTGTGTGTGTGTGTGTGTGTGTTGTGTGTCACACACACACACACACACACACACACACACACACACACACACACACACACAGACACACACAGACAGACACACAGACAGACAGACAGACAGATTCAGATTATAGGAGAGTGGAAAAAAGACCAGAGGCACAAGAGACATCGACTAGTTTTGGGGGACCTAAGAACTACTGATCGTCTGTGGACGTTGTGGCGAGGGCTGAGGAGACAACTCACTCCTCTAGTGTCTTGCGGAATAAAGCACAGTCTTTGTGTAAGCGCGCACCAGTAGTTAAGTCGGAAATAAGCGGTTTAAGAATGTTTTTCTTGTACACTTGCATGAGGTCCACGAAGCCGATTAATTTCCTGAAATGTTCCTCACTGTTTTTTTCTTCATTGGCTAAATATTTTGTATGTTACTGTGGGGCAGGGTAGGTGGGATGGAGGGTGTGGGAAGGAGTACGTTTTTTTTTCTGCATTTTATTTCTTG
>JADBJO010004434.1:152500-160000 GCA_016801955.1 Conus betulinus | reverse complement strand
GTGTGAGAGAGAGAGAGAGAGAGAGAGAGAGAGAGAGAGAGAGACAGAGAGAGAGAGAGAGAGAGAGAGAAGAGAGAGAGAGAGAGAGTATGCATGTGCTTGAGTGCGCGCGTGAGTACAGGCATGCGTATGTGTGTTGCCTGCTAATTCAAGAGCAAGGAGACCATGTTCCACACATCATCGAAGACGCCGGTCTTCACTGCACATCTAGTCTGGCTGATAAAGAGGTCACTGATGTCATAGCTTCCTCTATCAGTTTTGTCAGATTCTACATACTTCAAAAAGGACCTTGATTTCCTTGGAGCTTGGACACATGTCCTAGGCTTTTGTATCTTTCAGATGACACACTGGTAATCTAACACATGAGAGTGTTCAGTTTTTGTGTGCGAGTCCTCCTGTTAGTAGTGTGTCGCTTTGTAGTTGATTATTGAAATCCATGTTTTTTTAATCTCGTCTTTTTCGGTTGGCATAATGACTCGTTAGCATGCTGGGCAGTTCAACAGCGAATCCATTTTGTACTTTAAAAGTCGTGTTTCAGCCTTATGGCTCTCTATTAGTTTTCATGCAGATCGAAACACGTTTCTGTCGGAATTGCTCAGCCGAGAGAGCTTTAGACTGAAGACAGGTCTCCATTTAGATTCAGAGCTCAGACTCGTTTTCCTTCCTTCAAAGGATTCTAAGCCGATTTATAGGAAAGTGTGTGGGTGGGTGGGCAGCTAGGAGGGGGACGTGGAATGGAAGAAAGAGGAAGTAGAAGAGGTTGGGACAAGGAGAGGCACGAAGAGGTGAGAGATGAGGGTGGGGTGGAGAGAAGAGAGAAGAACGGAGAAATGGGGAGGGAAGAACAGCACGGAACGAGGAGGCGGGGGAGAGGGAACGGCTAGCATTAAACCAAAAGCAAAACTGTGAATAGACACAGAGTTCATAATTGTTACCATTGAGCTTTCTCAATTTTTCAGAATTTTAGTGTACTTTTTTTTTTTTTTGCTGTTGTTGTATATTTATGCATTAAAATTGCGAGCTTTCTTTACCGAGTTTTCATTTGGTGACGTAAACAGTAATGCTGTCTAACGTACTTCTGGATGGGTGTAATTATCTAGATAATGTCAATCATTATGCAGTTCTTGCGAAACTGGTCAACAAAGAAATATTTTCTCCTCTGAGGTTTCTTTTTTTTTCTCATGATTCACAAAAAATCTAATGAATGCCTAAGATGTTTTTGCTTTTGGGGAGCATTCTCTATAGCTTCAGCAGCCATACTGGAATTGATTTTCAATGGAAAGCTTCCCTCATTTTGCAGGTTACAGGGCGGGAGGGGGCAAGGATGGGGGATAAAAAGATTTTTTTTCTTCTTATTCTGTGATACTATCCCTATTATTTCATTCCTTCCATTTCTCTTGTACTTGTTTTCATAAACCACGTTTTAACGCCAAATCAGAAACAATGTTGATATATTCACACAATAAGCGCGAAATACCACTACTTCAATTCTTCTCGTATCAAATCGCCGGAGGAAATTGGGCAGGTTATTCTTCTCATGACCGGAAACTATCTTGGTCGAAGTTTTCTCAAGATGCTTTCCCATACTTTCTCCCAAACTGAACATAAGACTACTATGGCAACAATGTACACAGAAATATACAACTGTAAAAGCAATACAAGAATGAACCTATATTTTTCTTTTACTTAAAATGTCATATAGTTCGGTCGGTCGTCGACGGCCTACATTCACTCCAGTTCCAACGGTCTCAGAAAGCATAGCTACGGTACGTCTGGCAGCAATCCGATCCCCACACATTCTGCTAGCAACGACCTGCTGATGGTGCGTGTTCCGCGGTAAAACGCCATCAGCCTTCTGATCATCCCGCTGCTGCGAAAGATTTCCGGCTTCTCCGTGATCGAGCACCTCCAGTTCTCAAATGGTTCACTTCCGGTTAACACCCCATCCGGAAATGCCAAGTGAGAATTCGTGGAATCCCACAAATTGGAGTTCTCGATTTAGAAGGCGGATGGAGCCAGTGTCGTTCAAGCGAAACTGTCGGGGTTTTTGATTCGTCTGGGGCCGTTCTCGCGTCTCTGAGCTGGTCATTGTATGCTCCACTGGGTCTCTGTGACCACGTGTTGAACGAGCACACCAACTGAGAGGCTGAGTCGGTAGCCATTACAGTAATTCAAGTGAAATGTTTTTAAGCTCGACGGCGGTCAGTCTTCCGAGACAAAAAAATCACAGGAACCAGGCCTCTTTGGAGTTAACGAGACCGTCCCCATCGACTATACCCCTTTTCACACAGACCTGTGGAACGATCTACCCATGGTGTTTGTTCTACACATCGGTAAAGAAGAAGATAGCGCTCGATGGTGACTGACACATCTATACAGAGCAACTGGTCCCATCTAACCATGGAAAGTTAGTTCGGTGCGGATTTCGCCGCGGTTCATCGAGCAAACTCAACCCACCAAGAAAAAGGGGTTACTTCGGCGGAGAGGAGAGTGCGTGCGTATGTGCGTGTGTGTGTGTGTGTGTGTGTGTGTGTGTGTGTGTGTGCACGCGTGTGTGTGTGTGTTGATGGGAAGGGGTGGGGGAAGACAAAGGAAAGACAGAGGCCGAGGGGGACCGTTGACAGTGTCCGTGCGTGTGTAAGTGCGCGCGCGCGTGTGTGTGCGTGTAGACTATGCAGGGCTAGAAATTCCTAGATAATGGTTGTCCTAAAGGAAGTAGATGAAAAGAAAATTACTTCACCCCCAAATTTCTACTAAAACGTCAATAAAAGCAACTACCAGTGGCAGTGACAAATAAGCTGACAATATAGGCATGTTCTGCACATGTATGATTAAAGCCAGAGAGAGAGAGAGAGAGAGAGAGAGAGAGAGAGAGAGAGAGAGAGAGAGAGAGATATGTAAATTCATACGGTAACCGGGGAATAAATGTGGAAAGTCTTTCCATTTTGTGCTTACATACTCGCATACAAGTAGAATGAAAAGGGGAGATCCATTATGTCCATGAAAGCGAAGTACCATAAAAACCTGTATGCTAATACCTCTGCGAAAATACAATATATGCCCTTGTTGATCCATGCTTTTCTAAAATAGTCTGTTTTTCAACTTGTATTCTGTTTGTATAAAAGACTGGTTCCGCAAGGAGTTCTTACGAATTCTTACAGCTGGCTTTGTAGAAAAATTGTTTATACCCAGTAAATACCTCTGTCCAAAATGCATTGATTCACACAAATAAGAAAGTATTTCTGGTCCATATTCCTCAATGTCGCTTAAAAGTGGAAAATTAGATGTTGTAAATAGTTTTCCATTTGTGGTGTGTGATCTGACTTTTTTGCAGCCACGTTAATTGTAATAAAGAAGCAAACGGTTCAATTCTGGTAGTCCAAGACCGCCGTTTTGGATACTTTTATGTGCAGTTTTTCTTTTCATTTTGCCTGTTATTTTTTCTTCATTCCACATTAATTTGAAACAGTAACAGTGTAAAGTCTCAAAAAAAGTCTCGTTGTTAGGCAGTAAGAGCCATATACGGATGAGTTTTGATAAAGTAAGTGATTTTAAACTGCCACCCTGCCCAAAGGAGTTAGTTGTTTTTTCTCATCCAAATCTTGAATAAATGTTTCGCGTCTGCTAATTTTTTTTTTCTGAATAATTAATATCTGCCGTTTTGTAAATCGTTGGTAGACCATATTCCGAGAATTTAACAGTTTTTTTTTTCTGGGTTCCACTCCATAACTTAGTGGTCCACGTCACGAACAGCAGAGATTTTATACCTCCCCAACCGAGCAGCCCTAGTTTCTTTTTCCTGGATTCATATACAACTTTGATATACAACCAAGCATTTCCAGCACGGTTATACATGTTTTTTTTTGTCGGACAGACACTAATGCTGCTTCTGCATAATCGCTAGACAGTTTCATGCATTTGCTAGAACGGTGAGAAGAAAGTGACTTGTTGATCTTCGATTCTCAAGAATGAAGATTCAGGCCGACACCCAGTCTTCCACTGCCTATGTGCCTGTGATACACACGTCATTTGAAAACATCATTCATACTGACGAAGAAACATGGCAACACTGTAGTTCTGATACGTACAGGTGTAGATTTATCGTTAATGTAACAAGAAAGTGTTAAGAATGTGAGGCGGAGGAGGAACATAAATTGAGAGAGAGAGAGAGAGAAGGTGGGGGAGGGTTGCGAGCAGTAGAGAGAATGAATTTGGGATCGAGGGATTGAATGGGCTAGGTATTGACACACACACACACACACACACACACACACACACACACACACCTCTCTGTGTCATTTTGGTCATTTCACTTTTGATCAGCTATGACTTCATGAAAGAGAATTCCATCCAGTCTTTCTTGTGTTATGTAAAATTCATATATTGTTGTTACTTTCTCTATACCCCCCCTTCATAAGGGGCAGTGGCCTTTATATGAAATAAACGATCTGAGTTCTGAATTCTCTCTCTCTCTCTCTCTCTCTCTCTCTCTCTCTCTCTCTCTCTCCTCCCAATTTCTTGTTCATGATGGCCACAGAGATGGAAACATGAAAAGCCATAGACAAACAGCATGACGTTAGCAAAGAAACATTCTATATATTTAGCACTAAAACAGACCTAACTTAAAACTGAACGGAGCTGGGATTTTTTTTAAAATTTCGTATAAGATCACAAGAGACATTCTTCTAAGGCTCAAGGTAAAAACCACTCTCTGACAAACGGTTTCCAACAATTCGTTCCTGTGTTCGAATAGTTTTCAAGGGATCTTTGGAGATTTGCAGGAGTCTCTCGAGGGTGGAACTGAAGGAGGGTGGAACTGAAGGAGAGAAAAATAAAGAGGAAAGCCCTTTCAACGTTAAGAACGCGTACAGCTCCGAAAGTCTCCTCGTCGTTCACATCGCTGAGGACGAGGAAAGTTTTTGTGTGTTTTTTCAAGGAACACAGAATTACTTTTCTTCGATCTTCTGAAGATCAAATTGGCCGAACTCTACACCACAGTAGGCGAGAGTTTAATTATAGAGAGAGCAGCAAGAAGAAAAAGTTCCGATACTTTAAAAAAAAACAGAAACTATTTGCCCATTGGAAGAGGTTGGTAACAGTGTAATTACTTTCTGTTAACGTATATGAACAACAGGTTTGCACAGTGTACATAGTTCCTCTTAGCACTTTCAAAGACTGCCGGAACACACAGAAATGTAATGTAAACAAATACATGTTTTCACAGTCTCTGTTAGCAAGTTACAAAGTTTGCAGGAATGCACGGAAATGTGAAATCGGAAGTGTGCACAATAGGAAAACAGCTATGATATAAATCAAGAAAAATCAATCGCCTTTCAAAACGATTTTGAAAATAGCAAAAAAAAAAACAAACCCTGTAACTGTTTGAATGAGCGACAGAAAAATGTCCCTTGTGGCTTTTGAACCTAGCCATGCAGCGGACCATTCGCGCATTACGACCATTCGACTGCTGCACACTATGTCATGCGTCCTTCCAGTGCCTGTACTGCATCGCTGCGGTCGTAGAGATCAAAAGCTGAAACATTATTTTAGTCGTTTTGGATTGATTTCCTGTGGGAAAAAAAAAAAAAACCGAAAGAGTTTGGAATCGGTCTGCAGATGGCATCACACACACACACACACACACACACACACACACACACACACACACACACACACACACACACACGTGCGCGCGCGCGCGCACGCGCACGCACGCAGCACGCACGCACGCACACACGCACGCACGCACACACACACACACACACACACACACACACACACACACACACACATAGAGGCGGCCGTAAAGACGAAACAGTATTGTGCCGTTTTGCACACAGGCCACTCGTTTTATACCCATTCTTATCTTTTAAAAGGTGAAGAAGCTCCGTGTAGCGGTGCATTCCATGTCTTGTAACACTCACAGTGAAACATATTCTTTTAGATTGTTGGGACTTGCACGATGTGAGACATAAACACTTTACAGCAGACACCATGAAAACCCTGTTCAGAGATGTCCCACCTGACGTGATCTTTGAGTTTCTGAAAGAGATTAACATTTTTGATCTGGTACGTTTTAGAAGGTGCATTTTAAAGAAATGTGTGAAAGTTTTTTTTTTTTTTTTTTTTTTTTTGATGACTTGTGAGAGTGATTTTAACATGATGACAGCCCTGATATGACCCTTTGCGGTCGGCTAGACATCAGCATTACCTCTACCCCCTCCCCCTCCCTTTACACAGATACTGTCCAACGTTTGAAAAAAGATCTTTTCATCTGGAACCAGAGTTCAGCGAGATTGAACATAATGGGTACATTATGTCTGCGGCTCGGCTGTCCCTGAAGAATGTTCCATAAGAATCAAAATATTGGAAGAATAAAAAGGTCTGCATCGAGTGGTTTGTGATCGATAGGTCTCTTGTACCCATCATTAAAAGTCTTTTGACATTAACAGACCTTTTAGCAATGAAGGAGTGTATTTGTGCTTGTGGTTCACGTTTTACGCGAGCGCGTAGCATGCGGATAGTTACATTCATACATACATTTATATATAGTACATATATAAATGTGTACAGAGATATATAAATGTGTACAGAGATACATTGTTACATACACACTTACACATACATACACACAGAGATATAAACAGAGAGAGAGAGAGAGAGAGAGAGAGAGAGAGAGAGAGAGAGAGAGAGAGAGAGAGATCACTTCAGCGTTCCAATAGTAAAATCTAAAAGAGAGAATGGAGAATATGAAATCATGATCTATGTGTATGAAATATGACGACGAAGGCTTAAAAAATATGGCTGGCGGTCTCACCTTAATACCTTTTATAAAATAAAGGTACCGATGTTCCTAGAGATCTATCTGTCTTTATTGCATGTAATGATTACCTTTGGAATCTCAAACAAAACAAAAATCTGTAACTTTTTTGTTTTTGTTTTGTTTTCATCCTTTTCTTAGATACTTTAGTTTTTTAAGCCGGAGTCTTGGCATGTTTAAAAATACACTTGCCGCAAAATCAGATTACATACCTAAGTTGTTCATTGTTGTACTCTTTAATTCATAGAAAATGTAATATTAGCTGAATTCTCAACTGTGCATATTTTATATCTCTGCATAATCACTGCGCGGGGCCCCACAGGAAAACTATGGAATCATGTGTACATGAAAGAGCTTTTTGTGATGGCTGGAAATAGTAGAGTAGCACACTGTAAAGATTTCCATGGTTTCGACAAAATGGCTGTGAGTTCGCCTGTGTTAGGTTTGCTACAGCTTGAAACCGCGTCCACATAGCAATGTTAAATGGATACCTGACTCACTCAGTTCAAAGAAGAATAAGGCGGCAGAAGATGAGGGGGTTAAGCTCAACCTTCAGTGATGCAGTGTTCTGAGCAGAGTGAGCCTCTTATGTTCACTGCCTCTATGACCATCAGGCTGTGTGGATTTAGTCTTAACTAATAGCAAAGGAAGAAAAGCATTATCCAGCACAGCAGGGAAAC
>JADBJO010004434.1:132500-142500 GCA_016801955.1 Conus betulinus | reverse complement strand
CACACACACACACACACACACACACACACACACACACACACACATACACACACACACGCGCGCGCGCGCGCGCGTGCGCGCGCGCACACAATTTTTTATCTTGCGATGCTTTCGTTTCCACGTCAATATAAGTACATGGTAGAGTGTAAAGGAGTGCAGAGATGTTTTGCGAACTGACAGGGATTGTTAATTGAGAGTGAGCGAGGGGCAAGGAAGTGTGTGTGTGAGAGAGAGAGAGAGAGAGAGAGAGAGAGAGAGAGAGATAGAGAGAGAGAGAGGGAGGGAGGGAGAGAGAGAGAGGAAGAGAGAGTGGGAGGAAGAGAGAGAGAGAGAGAGAGAGAGAGAGAGAGAGAGAGAGAGAGAGAGAGAGAGTATCAGTATCACCATCATTCCTTTTTTCATAATTTTCATGGACAAGGGAACAATGAAAAAAACACACACACCTTACGTTAGCCTCCTCCCCCTCCACCCCCCTCCACCCCCCCCAAAAAAAGCAAAAAAAGAAAACCTGTTTACATTTGGAACCGCAACAGACTTAGCTTTAAATTGGGGTGGAAATGCAAAAGTTCTCCCAAGAGCCCAAGAAACATTCATTCTTCAAAGCTTAAGATGAAATCACCGTGCGACAAAGTTTCCAAGAATTCGTTCCTTTGACCAAACGAGTTTCAAGAGATCTTTAGAAACTTCCAGGAGTCCCTCGAGGCTGGAACTGAAGGAGAGGAAAGTGAAGTGACAGCTTAGAATAGAACGCCCTTTCAAAGCTAAGAACAGGTTAAGTTCTGTGAGTCTCCTTGTCGTTTACCTGGCGGAGACCGAGGAAATTTTCGTCTGTTTTCAAGGGACACACTTTTTTTTTTTTTCTTCGATTTTATAAAGATCAGTTTGATTGAACTCTTCAGAACTGGAGTCAATAGTTTCATCGAAAGGACGGCAGGGAGAAGATAGTAGCAAGTCTTCAAAATGACGAAACTAGCTATCATCTCTTTGTAACAGTGTTGGTAACAGAGTACGTACATTTGAAGGGATTATCAGTTCTATAGACAAATGTGAACACATAGATTTATTCAAGGTAGTCGCTGTTAAAATGCATAGAAATTGGAACAAAAACATTTTCTCCATGCAGCCTGTATTAAAAAGTCTACAAAGACTGCAGAACATTACGTTTGCGTTAAGTCATGCGCACACGCTAAAGGTATGCACACCCGTGACAGATATTGTTCCAATAAAAAAAAGGGGCTGGCACGTAAATCAAGAGCATATGTTGGTTACGGGGAAGAGACAAACCTGGTGCATTTATTGCCTGGACTGCTGTCCAACTCGTCAAGCAGCCTGAGTGAGCGGCCCTGCGAGCCGTTACTGAAGGATTGAAGATCATTTGCGAGCCGTGTGTGTGTGTGTGTGTGTGTGTGTGTGTGTGTGTGTGTGTGTGTGTGTATGCGCGCGCGCGCGCGCGCGCGCGCGCGCGCGTGTGTGTGTGTGTGTGTGTGTGTGTGTTTGTGTGTGTGTGTGTGTGTGTGTGTGTGTGTGTGTGTGTGTGTGTGCGTGCGTGCGTGCGTGCGTGCGTGCATGCGTGCGTGCGTGTGCGTGCGTGCGTGCGTATGTGTGTGTGTGTGTGTGTGTGTGTGTGTGTGTGTGTGTGTGTGTGTGTTTTGATGGGTATGTGTGATCGTAAGATTGAAGATGCAAAACACCGTGAGAGAGGTAAACATCAGTCAGTGAGAAATCATGAATACATTATTGATCATCAAGAGGACAAGCAAAAAACGCAATTCAGTCATATCATATAACAACCTCATCGAGCTGGTAATTGAATTAACAGTTACATCATTCCAGACCAAAGTATGCTTGATGTTTAATGAATTTGTATGAATTCAAATCGAAGGATACTAGACAGGCGAAAAGATGTATGATTTGAAATCAAAGGGTACTAGACAGGGTTAAAGATGTATGATATCAAATCAAAGGGTACTAGACAGGCTTAAGAATGTATGATTTCAAATCGAAGGATACTAGACTGGCTTAAAGATGCATGATTTCAAATCGAAGGATACTAGACAGGCTTAAAGATGTATGATTTCAAATCGAAGATACTAGACAGGCTTAAAGATGTATGATTTCAAATCGAAGGATACTAGACAGCCTTTAAAGATGTATGATTTCAAATCGAAGTATACAAGACGGGCTTAAAGAACTGCTTTTCGTAATGTTGTGTAGAGTAGTGTAATGTAACTGCTCTACATTTCTACACTCTTTGCTGTTCGTCCTTTCTACTTTGCTTCAAGTTGTTCATGTGAATTTCACATTTCATTGCTATGTTTTGTAACTCTTTGTTCCAATTTCCTCCTTTCCCTCTCCTTTTATTTAATGATGTTTTACTACGTTTTACCACGCTCTTAGTACTCCTGGCTATGTGTTGCCGCTTATTACTACAAATGTCTTTATAGTTTCTTTTAACCCCATTTTACATTTTGGCAGATGTTTGCACTGGCACTGGCATTTTCAATAGACAGCGCGCGCGCGCGCGCGCGTGTGTGTATGTGTGTGTGTGTGTGTGTGTGTGTGTGTGTGTGTGTGTGTGTGTGTGTGCGTGCGTGCGTGCGTGTGTGCGTGCGTGCGTGCGTGCGTGCGTGCGTGTGTGTGTGTGTGTGTGTGTGTGTGTGTGTGTGTGTGTGTGTGTGTGTGCACGCGCACACGCAGATGCTAGTGTGAGTATGTTTGTTGTGTGTGTGTGATCATAGAATCGCATATACAAAAAAAAAAAAAAAAAAAAAAAAAAAAAAAAAAAAAAAGACTGGTGCTGAGACAGAAACGGAATGTCAGTTTATTCATAATATTGAAGGATGATTGTTGTTGGCCTGCGAGACAGTAATGAACACGCGTTATTAATCAACATCAAAATGGCAAGTTAAAAACCAGGCAATCAAAGCATATTTCTTCCTCACCCTTTTATTCCAATCAACACAAATGAAAGAGGCAATCAATGTCCTTTATTTCAAACCAAAGGATACTGAATTTTCGATGAGTGTCTGCTATTCAACTGACTTAAAAAAATTCAAAGAACACTGTGCAGAAAATGGATGTCATTCCGAACCCAGTGGTGCTGAATTTAAAATGAACATTGTCATCTCGTATCAAGGATTGCTATAGGCGCAATGATTTTTCTTCATTCTAAGCCACAGCGCTAAATTTGCATGAATATCTGTGTTTGAAAGGCAAATAAACAGAAAATGGCTGTCCATCATTCCAAACCAGTGAGTGCGGAATATTTAATGAATGTTTCTTAATTCAAACCAAATAACGTTAAACTTGCAAGAAATATTTGATTTAAGATCAAAGGCTACTTTTTTGCTATTTGCACCTCCTCCCCCACCCCTCCCTAGCTTGTCTCCCTGTCCGCTTCGCCTTGCCCTCCCTCTCTTTTATTCATTCCTTCATCCTTGTCTCTGTGAATGAATTGTCCTCACTGCATCTCTTTCTGCTCTTTCTGCATTGCCGTTCTCTCCTGCTCAATGTCATTCTGGGAGGAGTGTTGATTTGTTTCTTTGATTGTTGGTTGCTTTTGTAGGGGGAGGGCGTGGGGGGGAGGGGGGGGGGGTCTGCTGCCTTGTCATCTGTGCCATTTCAGTGGCATTATCCCCACGCTCTCATTCCAGGTTTCCATTCACAGCCACACCCATGTCTTCTCCTGCTGCAGCCTTGGCACCAGCAGTTGCAGGGAGCGGTGTGTCAAGTCGTGGTGAGGTACTGCACAAAGCTGAGACGCTGCGATAGTTTTGAATCGTCTCGGTGATGTTCAGTGATGCCTGTTCGGGTCCCAACAGTTGCAACACCACCACTTCTGCGCCCTTGGTGAGTTCGTGTAGAAGTCGCTAGTATCGGCAAGTTCATGGGTACTGTCCTTGGATGGATGTGGTGGCGCCCTCTAGGAGACCGCTCACTCACGCCGACTCAACGACTATTCAATTATTGTCGTCAGTGCGGGGCTTAGTAGCTGGTGTCCTGCGTGTGTTGGAAAAGAGTAATCGCCACTGATTGCAAGTGAAGAAAATCAGCATTCATGCAGTGTTTCCTCTGGTAGGTTACTCACATTGAGTGCTCTCTTTGGATTGCTGGTGTGGGGCCAGGGAGGAAAAAGCCGGGGTTGGCTGTGGATGGGGCCAGGGATCAAACAATAATACAAAAAAAAAACCACCAAAATCAGCAATACACGACAAAAATGCGCCGAAACCCCACCTTCAAATCCAGGAAGCCTCAAGGGACCCAACCCACACAGGGTAATACCGGACCAGGGATACTCCAGGGACTATCACGTGGTAACCTGGGGCTGGGTCATCCAGAGGAAGGATGGCCACCGAACCCAAAGTGCCCGCGCGATAAGAACCACAAAGGGAGCACAACGACCCCCCCCCCCCCCCAACAAAACAAAAAGCAAAACAAAACAAAAACAATTCGTTACAATTCCCCGTCCACACAACATACAGATATATCAGATATATCTCTCTCTCTCTCTCTCTCTCTCTCTCTCTCTCTCTCTCTCTCTCTCTCTCTCTCTCTCTCTCTCTCTCTCTCTCTCTATATATATATATATATATATATATATATATTATTAAAAACAACTCACGCACAATACCATTTACCCTTCGCACACTCGATCCATCTTTTTTTTTTTTTTTCACACAATCAATTCCCACACTCCAATTTTTTCACCTTCCTTCACGAACGTTCACGGTTTGTGCACTGGTGACCACACACTATCACTGAGGTCCTGATGCCCCCAGCAGACGAAGCGCCGAACGATGAAGAATCGACGATGTCACAAGGTTCAACACGGAGTCACTGATTCAAAGTACACTGTGACACACATTGAAGTAAACGAAGAGCCCCTCAGCTCAGCAGCTCAACAGATCTCAGCAGCAGGAGGGGGAGCTCCGACGCTCGCAAAAGGATGAGCTCGCCCCCTTCCTCGTTCGTAGCGATGACCTAGAGGTCGGCCAGAAAGAAGTCGGAAACCAGGGCAGTACCAGGAAAGATGCCTCACACCAGAGGTTGCAGCAGCAGAGCGGTCAAACCTGTCGACACCTGGACATAAAATAGTTTCATGACTACTCTGGCCTGCAACTGATCATAGAACTTCGGGCACACCAGGACTACAACCCATTGTCTCTGCGACTTCAATGTCGGCCAAGGCATTTGAGCCATCAAACTAAGTGTAACACATATACCAACAACCCAATCTGGCACTCACTATTCTACCAAACGGGACATAAATCAACCTACAATATCAATTAAAAAAAAAAAAAAAGAGTGCGCGCGCGCGCGCGCGCGCGCACACACACACACACACACACACACACACACACACACACACACAACACAAAAAAAAAAAAAAAAAAACAGTTGTTAACTTCCGATTATGAACACACCGGCTTTCTCCGTATTCTGGAATAACGAAGTCAACAAAGTCAATTTATAATACTGTCAATGTGACAAAAATTATTAACAACCATCCTTTCACATACCACACTATCAATATCATATTATTCCATATCTCAATCGACACACCTCAAACGGTATGTACCCAAGTGGAACAGGATGATGCCATAAATCAGTCAACGAAATTATCCACAGGGAATTTATAGAATAATAAAGAATTACCGTTTTCTTCAACGGCATACGATTCAACAACACAACACGGAGAGAGGAAGTGCTCGCCGCTGCTGAATAAGAGACAATATTGGGTCAACCCCGATATAACATCATAAAATGAATGACCACTGTCACTGCCCTGAACTCAAACAGCGCAGTGTCACGAAAACTGATAGCGATCGAAAACAAATGACCGGCGAGGCCATATATAGTAACGAAGACCCAGACATACTAACAAAAGCGGAGCGACATGACGGCGTCCCCCTGCTGGGCTGTACGTGACTAGGCATACGTCTAATCAATTTTAACTTGCAACCAAATCACTACACTAACTTAAAAATAACACAACAAATCTAAAATCTACCTATTCCAACTTCCAATCATAACCACAAGAAGAAAACTAATGCATTAAGTATACCAATGCATAACACAGCAAATATTCATCAATTCAACCACCAATGTCATATAATTCACCAACTTCACATAACACACCATATATCATTTTCTTTTAAAACTATAATAACCATCTTCACACTCCCTCTTCCCCCTACTCGAAGTCAAAGCACACCACCATCCCCCCTCCCATTATCGCGCTTCGGCGCAACAACCATCCGTCATATGAAAAAAAGGCATGCGAAATAATTTTCTTCTCCAATCAAAAGAAAATAAGAATAAACAAAAAACCTATTATAATCCTCGTCAATATTCATATATACAAATCTGTGGTTTGACTCAATAAATATCGGAATTTAAAACAACACTTAAAAAAAAAAAATTCATTTCCAACAAACGACGGAAACACAATGCAATGAAAACAACAACCGCGCCGCACATACCGACATTCGGTGCGCGCGCGCGCGCATGAAGATAATCTCTCGCCCAAAACAGTAGCGCGCAACAAGCATATGACACCTCCTTCTCACTCCTTCCCCCCCCCTTGTCTACAAGACGGCGCGATTTACGGCCCCGTAGATCCTCTGTTTTTTTGTTAATACTAAACTGAATCGCGCTTCTCACATTTCACCTATGTACAAACGACGTGTTTCGATCCAGAATCATCTACCTCCAACTCCCTTCTTCAATGAACAACCTGGCCCACACTTCTCACCGGGAGTTACATTGACCAACGAAGACAATACAGGACAAACACCCGCCAGAGCAGCTCCAGACCGGGAAAACCCTCGCTCCCTTGAAGGCGTGGACACTGGTGGCAGACACCGACACACCGATAACTTCTTGGAATCCTGAGCTGTCATAAGGACACACCGATGGGTTTCCTGGCAGCCCACTAAACAAAGTGGCAGAACTGCCTCACCAAAAGCTGGATCAGAAGACCTCCGTCTCGAGCCAGGAGTCGCAAACCACTGAATCAGACAGTCAAAAAACAGACGACACTTAGAGTTGACAGACCACATGAAACCAATCATCAATAGGTTGCCCAGGGAACGGCACGACAAGACTCCAGATAGGGGCATAGATAGAGACAGTCATATTACAGACTCGAAACACCAACTTGCCAGAGGACCAATCAGCAGCAAGTCACTTAGGGTGAAGAGACCACACTTCCCAATATGGGAACAACCGTGTATTGGCACAGACTGTAGATTATAAATCCCTCCAATCATCAATCGATAACCACCACAGCTTTGTACACAAGACCAAATATGGACACAACCATATTCAAGCACCAATCTCCAATAGTTGGTCAACCATCACCCATAAATCACCAAGGCAACAGACCACAAAATTACAGAATGGATACCGCCAAATATAGGCACAAACTCCACCCTCTTTGGTCGATCACCTACCAACAATGACTCGACCAACACACACACACACACACACACACACACACACACACACACACACAACAAAAAAAACAAAAACAAAAACAAAAACAAAAGTAACCGCATCGTAACTCCCAAATATCGACACGGGAAAAAGAAAGAACTGACCGCTGCAATAACTCCGCCTTACAATATGCGCAATTATGTCACTTGAATGTCCGTGCGTGACAATGTGATTACAAGCTTGATGGACAGAAATAATGCAATCGTCCTGATTGCCTTTTAAACGTCATTTTAATGGTGATTGATAACACTTAATAATGAATAATTTATAATTTGTCGGCAAACAAATTTGACTGATGAGCAAATCAAATTTCCCTTTTAACTTCAACAACGGACTGTTTGTTTTCCATAGCACCAGATCTATGGTCATACACACACAAACACACGCGCATGCATGCGGGCGCGGGCGCGCGCTCCCCACACACACACACGCGCGCACGCACACCCCACCCACCCACCCACCCACACCAAAGTGCAGATATCTCTGGTGAAATATAACATAATGCTGTCAAAAGAAACAATAAAGACAACTACAGCAACAAGCAGTAACAGTTAACAAACGGTAAAAAAAAAAAAAAAAAATAAAATGTAGCCAAAATGGTGAAGTAACGGAGAGAAATGAGGCTGTGGGGACAAAGGGTTGCAATGTATAGCATTTAAGTAGTTAAACATAAACGAACAACATGAAGCAACTCCAGACAGAAAGAGCAAACAGTAAAGCGTGACATGTGGGTCAGAAACATGACATGACGAGATGTCTTTCTTTCATACCCTACCTAGCGTCCTTTAATTGAGTTTAAGTCATAGATATTCATTAAAAATTAAGAATCCTTTGGTTTGGAACAATGGAATTGTTTGATTACAGGGTCGGTGGGGAGTGGGGGGAGGGGAGGGGATATGATCTGATTGTCTTGTTCTTTTGCTTGTCATGCAGATGGACATTGATAACTCGTGTTCATAAACTTCTCATCGACCAATAATTTAATTCGAATATAATATATTAATAACAATATTATTAAGTAAATCAAAATTCCATTTTTTTTTTGCTGAGTGACAGTGATTTATAAGTCACTATTTCTAAGTTGGTACATATCCAAACAGACACACTGACAGAAGTTGCTCAAAGAAAAAAGCAAAAAAGTGGTAGAGTGTAGAGCCGTAGCATGGCACAAGAAGAAGGAGGGTCTTTATCTGGCGAAGATAATAAATGAGCGAACAGTCTTTTTTGGTTTGTCATCGCACTGTATATAGAGTAAACTACCGACTGAAAGAACGATTATCAAACCATGGAGAGAGAGAGAGAGAGAGAGAGAGAGAGAGAGAGAGAGAGAGAGAGAGAGAGAGAGAGAGAGAGAGAGAGAGACTCGTGACTCGTGACTTGAATGTGAGGCCATCAGCCTATTCACATGAGTACGCAACAAGAAATATAAATCAATTTTATTTAATTAGAACAAAATTTACCATGACTGCAACCAAACATTCTTCCCTGATAGTATATACATTAATACTTCTTGGTACATTCTTCCTTATGAACGTCATGTAAGTATATTTTTTAAAACTCGTGATATTAATGCTCCCTGATACTATCATACAAGACACATGTTTTCTATTTCAATTCCCTCATCATATTTTCGTTTACAATACAGTGAAGACCCTTCTTCCCTGCGTCGTATAATTCTCCGGAAAGCCGTGCTATTTTAAGCGTTTTTTGTTTATATCATTTACGCATGCGCAAAATAAGCCCTATCGCCCTCTGCGGTGTAAAGGTAAACCCCGAATCTTGGGTCTACATAACAAAAGTTGCTATGCTAACCTTTGACACTCAGTGTGTGTTCTCTGTGTGGTCGTGTTCGTGTGGTGTTGAACTTGTGTTGTTTATATTCGTTGGATTTAGCAGCCACATGGATAAATTACTACAACAACTTGTCGCTTTCCATGTATCAGGTTGGTACATTCCTTCAGTTATTTTCATTTTAATTGTAGTTTTCCTTATTTCTTTCAGCCTGTGATTCTGTCGTATCCTGTCCCGTGGGTCTTGTTGACACTTGACTCGTACACACACGTGTCTAGATAACCGTTGACCAGAGGAGTCTGTTAATGATCGGATCCATAGAATTCACACTTACTAATTCAAAACAACCGTCGAAAATAAATCAAAATGCATATAACAAGCTATCGTTATTCAAAGAGTTCAAACCATACTCTTATAATTATGATCTATGGGCAGCCATTTCATAGCAGACGATCCAGTCAAGATTCAGCAGGCAATTCTCATTTCTCCACCCACTCTCTCTCCCACCCTCACTCCCACCGCCTCCCACTATCGCCCCATCCGCCTCACGCTCCACCCCTCCCCCCCCCCCCCCTCTCTCTGAACAGAGAGCGAGAGAGAAGGAATGGGCGAGAGAAACGGACAGAGGGAGTTTGACGCTGTGTGCGTGTGGCGGAGTGATCGCTGCTTCGTGCTCATTTGCATACATTTTGACCTACATCTAAACATTTTT
>JADBJO010004434.1:117500-130000 GCA_016801955.1 Conus betulinus | reverse complement strand
AGAGATTCCAACGGATCTCAAGGTATCTGTATAAATCTTAGTAGCTGGAACTGAAGGAGAGAGAAAAACACAGCGTGTGCTCAGAATGGAGAACCCTTTTAACGCTAACTACGCACAGAGGACGACGACAGTTTCCTCTGTTTGCAAGGGACACAGAATGACCTTTTTCTTTCATGTTCGAAAGACCAGTCTGGTTGAACTCCTCAGCTATTGGAACCGACAGTTCAATCAAAGGAAGAATGGCGAGCAGAAAGTCTCGATAGTTCAAAAGATGTTGAATTACCTGTTAACCCTTGGAACAATGTTAGTAACAATGTTAGCCAGTGCCTTTGAAGGGAGTCAGTTCTGTAAAGGATTGTGAACAAATAGGGGTATGCTATATAATCTGTATTAGCAATGTACGGAGACTGACGGGGTCACAGAAAGCTGAATAAATGTTTTTTTTTTCATACAGTCTGGGTTAACAATCTGTAAAGGCTTTAGGAATCCACATTTGCGTGGAGTTGTACGCATACTCTAAAGGCTTCTGCACTGTTGCTGATATTGTTCGCATGGGATTGGAGAACATGGATCCAAAGTGGCCCAGCTTGCTGAGCAGTCTGGGTGTGTAGCCCTGGGAGACGTTATTGAAGGATTGGCTATGGCTACCACTGACATTCAAGTCTTTCACTGGAAAGATTAAAAAAAAAGACGAAAAAGCTTCTCTTGGGATTTGACGTTTTATGACCTTTGAAAAGCAAAGGAAAAAAATCCACTTCGTGCCTTTCGAACCTAGGACTTTCCACATACCATTCGCGCATTCTAATCATTTGATTACGGGGTATTCTGGCTGTTGTAAGACTTCGTTTGCTGCCTGCCTGTGCTACATAACTTCAGTTTGGAGGTGTCCATCTGCAGAATTTGAAGTTATGTTGCTTTTCATCGTTCTGATTCTGATGTGAAAAAGACGGAGGAGTGTAGAATCGGTGTCTAGATGATATGCCACACACGCACGCACACACACACACACACACACACACACACACACACACACACACACACACACACACACACACACACACGCGCGCGCGCGCACGCACGCACACACGAACGCACGCACGCACACACACACACACACACACACACACACACACACACACACACACACACACACACACACACACACACACACACACACACTAACACACAACAACACACATACACACACTCACACTCACATACAGAGAGAGAGAGAGAGAGAGAGAGAGAGAGAGAGAGAGAGAGAGAGAGAGAGAGAGAGGTCTTCTTCATAATATGCAATATAAAGTTGCCAGCCACGTAAAATCATGTCATTAAGTGAGACATGAACGCACAGAGGTGAACTTTTTGATTTGAATTTTGCAGCTTTCGGATTTAGGATACGAATAAAGATAGGATCTAGACTTCCACATGAACGAAATATAGCTGTAATAAGTGATTTAATGAAACCTTTTCCTTCTACATTGACTATTTCATAACACAGAACTATATTGATATTTCTGTGTTTACACACTCAGTTCCTTTTTTTTCTTTGCTAATCTAACGATGTGTTTCCGATATGTTCGAAGAAATGTTCTTATTTCATTCCTTAAAAAGAAACATTCCATGCTACCCTATAAGTCGCCATTCACAAACAATCTCTCTCTCTCTCTGTCTCTGTCTCTCTCTCTCTCTCTCTCTCGCACTCTCTCACACACACACACACACCACACACACACACACACACACACACACACACACACACACACACACACACACACACACACACACACACACACACACACACACACACACACACACACACACACACACACACACACACACACACACACACTCTCTGTCTCTTTCTCATTTACACACACTCGCACTCGTGCTCGCGTACACACACACACACACACACAAGCAGATATGCATGTACGCGTGCGCGCACGCGCACACACACACGCACACGCGCACACACACACACACACACACACACACACACACACACACACACACACACACACACACACACACACACACACACACACACACAAGTAGACATGCATGTGCGAGGGCGAGCGCACTAATGCACACTACCACCACCACCCCTTGGTAAACATTACAACAACAACAACAACAACAACAACAACAACACAACAACAACAAAGCTGTAGATCATAATCGTTTTGACGTGAACTCATCTACAATTAAAACAGAGCTAAGTTTGAGACTGTGCAGAGATGGAGAATTGTGGGACGAACACAAGAGACTTTCATTCTTCTAAAGTTTACGACGATAAGATCCTTTGACCAGTAATCCCCAGAAATCGTGTCTTTTTTACAGAACGGATATCAAGGGAGTTCGCGGCATTTCCAGGACTCACTTGTCGCTGAAACTGGAGGAGAGAAAACCAAAGAGACAACCCTGCCCTTTCGAAGGTACTGCCCGCCTGAGTTTCTTAACCTCATGTTTTTTTTTTTTTTCTCTCTCTCTCTTCGTTCTTTGTTTGTACTGTCCTAAATGTTAAATGTAATGTGTTTTTTTTGTCTGAAGAAGACCCAAGAGGTCGGAATGCATCGTGTCTTGTCCTGTGCTTTGTTTGTCCATGTCATTGACGGTAATTAACCCCCTCTCTTTCCAAATTTTGCTTCGTTCTCCGCCATCAGTCACTCTATTTTGAAACTTTTTTTTTTTAGTTTGCGAAAGAACGGGGAAGTTTCGCGGCTTGCAAGAAACAGCATGACTTTTCTCCGATTGTCGGAAGGTCTGTTTGGCCTTCGGTGCTGGCGGCGACAGTCCATCAGAGGAAGAGTGGTAACAACAAAGTGGCAGCACTTCAGACTGTCTAGAAGGTAGTGTCTGACTGAGCGCACTAAAATCGTGTGTAGAGCAAGGACACACAAACATGGATGTCTGATTTTGACATTTTATAGTGTTCGGATTTGAGCCAAGCATGCAGCCCCCTCCTCTGTGGTAGAAATATTGTTCCAATAATTAGGTGACATTTACTATCAATGTAGTTTGTTACTGAGAGATTTAGTGAAAACATCCCGACAATACGAGGTCCTTGTTCACAATATTATACAAAAGGTTGTTTTATTTCATTTTCTAAGTATCATTCACGACTATTGTCCCTTTCCTTTACATCGCAGTTACATTTTCTTTAATTGTACCTGGAAGAGATGTCCTGGTCTTCTTTGTTCTCTCTCTCTCTCTCTCTCTCTCTCTCCCCCCCCTCTCTCTCTCTCTCTCTCTCTCTCTCTCATGTTATTAAGCACAGTTATATTTTGTGCCGACTATTACTCGTTTATGTTCGCATGTTAAATCAGTTTCTCCTTTACTTCCTCATTTTCCATAGACATAAAAGATTGGCGTGTTCCGGAGACAAATATTAAACACAAAGACCCTGACTAAAGTAATGGTACGTCAATCATACGCTGTGTCAGCCCAGACTTCGGGGACTCCAAATAGTAGAGCGCTAAAGACTTTTTCTTTCTTCCCTCAGTCAGCATTCAGTCATATGACTGAAAGCTTTTCAAGTTCCTCAGAAGCAAATAATACTCCCCTGGCGGTTGTCGGCAGCCATCTGGGAAGTATTGATTTGTGCGTTTTTCATCTGCCTGATGCCCTGATGTCTGAAACAAATGTATTTGTCAAACTTTCTCTTTTGTCTGTTAAGTATGGTGCGTTAGGTAGGCTTTACTTTGTAGTATGTTTGTTCGTACGTTCATAGCTCGGTTTGTCAGGACAAAAGAATATATTAAAGAACATTACTGCTTATTTTGCACGTTATACATAGATTTTATTCTCATTTTCATTTTACGATATGATCCGGAAGGTACTAAACCCTCAGATGCAGCCTAACTGCCAGTACGGTGCTGAGATAGAGGCTTTCGAGAATGGTGACGATAACAGAAGAGGGATACGTTTGCTACAAAAATGTTTTTAAATGTCGGTACTTGAACACCAAACGGTTCTGCTTGTGATGACACTGGGCAAATGCCCTAACTATCTCATTTTGTACGTTAAGTCTATCAGCCATTTGTAACGATTAACAAGAACGAATGATAACTGACTGCCTTGTAAAGAAGCCTCAGTTCTAAAAGATTGAAATAATAATGGCGGGCAGATTCTGGTGACTATTGTGCGGGAATGTTTTTATGTATACATTTTCATGTTCTCTCATCTCCCTTGCCACTTCAGTGACGTGACCCCTACGCTGTTCGTTCCAGGAACCCCCTCCCACTTCCCTCCTCTCCCACCCCCCCCCCCCCCCTTGTCCACAGCTGCAGCCTGGCTTGTCCAGCTCAGCGCCGGCACCGGCAGTCCACAGAGAGTCAATGGACAGCCCTTGGCTTTCCTTCATGAAGTCTGACAGTGCACAGATACATTTTCTGAACTCTTTCGCGCACAGCATTACTCGTGCGGTTGATATAAAGCAAAAACAACTTTCAACAGCTCCGAAATGGCCACTGCAGTACCTGCAAGACATCTTTTTTGTACTTGCAAATAATCTCATCGGTAAAATTAATGAGTTAGTCCTTCCGCCAGTCTATAGATCCTGTTTATAAAGGTACATGTTGTAGCAACTGACTTATAAAAAAAAAAATGAATCTGTTTAGAAGTCTTTGTCAAATGTCTGTGCAGCCCCCTCCCCCATCAATCAAATTAGTTTTTTTTTTCAGTTACACCACTGACCTGATTTGAAACCTGTATCCAAAACTGATGTTTATAAAATTCTTACAAATGTTTAAAAAAAAAAAAAAAGAAAAAAAAAAAAAAAAAACGGTCCTGTCTACCCCTTTCCAAATCTTTTTTGTTTGAAAGTGTACCGGTGCTTAATTTGATCTTCAGATGAAAATGAATTTCATGAGGCTTACATTTCCCAACTTAGAATAGAGTGTCCGACGACGATGTAGGTAAGACACTTGTCAGGAAAAGCACGCCTTGAGACGCCAAACCGTTAAAGAGAGCAGGCTGAAGTTCTAGTTGTGCCAGAATATTTCTGAGTGCCGAAGAGTTTCAAAGAGTAATGACCTGGATGAAGCCTGGCCCCCTCAGAGAGTAAGGATTTCAGGACCGAAACACTTGTCCGAGTGGAGCTTCTTCTCTGGAGACCTTCTGCTGTCAAACACTCCTCAAGAGTTTCTTCCTACTCGATTAATGTATGTCCCATTGTACGTGCCTGACTTTCTTAAAAATAAAATGCTATGATAAAGCCAGTATTGGAAAGTCATTCTTTGACCGAATGTCTCAAAAACGTAGTGTCTTTTGTTAAATATCCCTGTCATTTCAGAACGTGTTCATCTGAGATTATACAGCATTCCAATGCAAGTAACTTGTGGAAAGACATTAACCAGGATGTAGAACCAGTCATGCTGTACAGACTGGCAGGTCAAAGATACTCGATAATCGTTTGAATGCAACCGAGGATGACCAGATCTCTGTTACTACTCTTCTCGACCGAAGTGCTACCCATAACACTAAAGCTTATCAGATGTTTTTTTTTTTTTTTAACCACCTCCGGTCTGTTTTTTTTTTTTCACACTTACAATACATACAGACACGATGCTAACATTGCGCCTGTCTCTCTTCATCCCATCAAGACTCCCCATCCTTCTTCCTCTTCACTGCCTCAGCCATCCCCTACGTTCTTCATTTCTGGTAGAATGGAAGGGACAAACAGAAAATTCGGTTATCACCGATCTTGACCCAAATCAGACACCACACCGCGCTTTTACCATAGCGATGAAGCCATTGATTTACCCAAGTTGATGGTGGGATCGGATTACCTACCATCTTATGCCAACCTTCATGCTGCCGTCATGACAACGGCAAAGAAAACACAGAACGCTATTGGTTTTGTGTCTGGCTGCCTGAGCGCCCCCCCCCCCCCCCCCCCCCCCCCTCCAAATCCTTTTCTACCCCAGTACTGAGTCAGAGCATGTCTGGAAATGCATTGTGCTTTCTCGTAGTCTGCTTTCTTTATTGGCAGTGACGAAGGTATGTTATACGTGGCAATGATATATCCAAGACATTTGATGACGTATGTTTATTGCTGAATTTCACTCTCTTGGCCATACTCAGGGTCCACTTTTTTAGTCGCTGGTTGAAGGAACATGGGGATTGTGATTTATGTATCAGTGTGTTATGTGTACAGTCAGTCATGCAAAATAACATGGGTGGTCAGTAGCTCAGCCAATCTCTATCTTGACTGAAAAGAACAGTCCTGTTGTGGTTGTAGTATACATAAGATATGGTGGATGATAAGTTCTGGTCTGGGAATAATTTAGGAATTAAGAAATCAGAACACTCTCTCTCTCTCTCTCTCTCTCTCTCTCTCTCTCTCTGAGCATGATTGCTCCTGCTTGTGCTCCTGCTTGTGTGTGTGTGTGTGTGTTCATGTGTGTGTGTGTGTGTGCGTGTGTGTGTGTGTGTGTGTGTGTGAGAGAGAGAGAGAGAGAGAGAGAGAGAGAGAGAGAGAGAGAGAGAGAGTACGTGGAAGAGACAAAGGGGAGCAAAAGACAGAATGATAAACGCAATTATTCGTTCTGAAAACCTACAATGCTCTTACGTTTCTCTACATAAACCGCGGTGGATACTTTGAGTGGTAATGCTACCCCAAACTCAAACACTTGCTAGTGGATATTGACTGTACTGGCTCTCTGAAAAATGTGGACCCATGAAACACAGAAAGGAGCGTATTTTGTAGAGGATTTGCATAAGTCTGCTCTGATGCTTTTGGCAAGACGCTGATCCGTTATATCTCTTGTTACCAAAAAAAAAACAACAACAAAAAAACCCCACCCCCCCCCCCCAAAAAAAACATACAAACAAACGAACATACAAAACGGCCATACAAGTGTAAGTCGTTCATATGTTGTCTACATATTTCATGGGGTTTCCATGGAAACACTGGAATTACAGGCGTGAACGTAGTATAGTAAAACAAACTATGGGCCTGAAAATACGCCTGTAGGTCTTTTTAATTCAAGATGCGCGGTTGGTTTGAAAGAAATACGTTTCTTTGCATGGCATAAAAGACTGGCATGCACCAGATGTATTTACTTAGCGCCACAGGGATGCTGGCGGATGTATCTGGAACGCAGTTTATCATCACTAAGGAGAACACTCTTCTCCACATGGCGGTTAATGGGCAAACATTGTCTGATTGTTAGCATTACAAATACTCGCTCTCTCTGTTTCTCTCTGTCTCTGTCTCTGTCTCTGTGTCTCTGTCTCTCTCTCTCTCTCTCTCTCTCTCTCTCTCTCTCTCTCTCTCTCTCTCTCTCTCCCCCCCCCCCGTGCCTGTCGATCAGTCTCGTATGGATATATCCACGTGGACGTGTACTTGAGTGAGTTTGCATAATGTGTGTGTAGGAGGTGTGTGGCATGCGTGCATGTCTGTATCTGTGCGTGCTTTCAGACGGCACGCACGCTCGTGTGTGTGTGTGTGTGTGTGTGTGTGTGTGTGTGTGTGTGTGTGTGTGTTGCTGTAGATCTGAATTTCTGAAGGTGTAAAAGATATACGTTGCACAGGATCTTGCATTATAACGAAACACCACCTATATCCATACAAAGGAAACTCTCCTTACTATGGCATGTGCATGACAAAAAACAAACAAACAAACAACAAACAAACAAGAGTTCTGCTGTGGTGCCTGTTGTATTATTCTTACCAGTTGGCAACTCAACCTCAGAGTGCATGGAAGCCAGTTTACATTTAAGAAAAAGGTGTGAAATAGAGAAGAAATCAGGTTGAGTTAAAAATTGAAAAAAAAGAAATAATAGAAAATAACAGAAGGTATGGAAGATAAAAAGTTTGAAGCTACATCGCGCCCATGAATTATTTGCAATATTTCGGTTTAGGAACACCTTTTTCAAGCAACAACACTGGCCAACAAACAAACAAACAAACAAACAAAAAACGCATATAATTCTCTGGTTGTAGAACTGAAAAGAGTTCACTGAGGGATGGTGGTGGGTGGGTGGGTGGGAGGGGTGGGTGGTGGTGGTGGAGGGGAAATTGTAGGAAGGCATGGAGAAAAGGGAGGGGATAGGAGGGAGGGGTGAGGGTGTAAAAGGTGGAAAGCAAGGAATGGAAAGTGGAGGATGGTGGTGAAACGAGCTCGGAGGGATTATTTCTAAAAGCGTGTTGGAGTTCGTCTCTGCATATGACGAGCAAGGTTAGACAGCCTGAAAAGTTCGCCACAGGACAAAATGGCTCGCTTTGGTGCAGTTACATACCGTACCTTCCTTTGGTGTGTGTGTGTGTGTGTGTGTGTGTGTGTGTGTGTGTGTGTGTGTGTGTGTGTGTGTGTACCTATCTATAAAGGCACATTTACAGTCTATATTTTTCTCTCCTTTTTTTAAATTAAAAAAATTCTTGCGTCTTATTGCGTGTCAGTCTTTCATTCATGCTAGCCTTTAAGACTTTGAGCTGGTTTCTAGCAAATAAAGTATGCATACATCAACGTGTTTAACTCATTCACGTAGGCACACAGACACAAGTCTCCACGTTCAGGCAGAGAATATACACAGACACGATGCCAGCACTGCCCTTTCCTCTCTCCATCTCAACAAGGGTTCTTTTCTTGGGAATAATTCAGGAATTCAGCAATCAGCTCTCTCTCTCTCTCTCTCTCTCTCTCTCTCTCCCTCTCTCTCTCTTCTCTTTCTCTCTCTCTCCCTCTCTCTCTCTTTCTCTTCTCTCTCTCTCACACCACCCCTCTGTGTGTGTGTGGTGTGTGTGTGTGTGTATGTGTGTGTGCGTGGGTGCGCGTGCGCATGCGTGTGCGCATGCGTATGCATGTGCCTATGCGTATGCGTACCCGTATCTGTCCTTTTCTTTCTTCAACAAGATGCCCCCTTTCCTTTTCTCCTTCGCTGCCCCAGTTATTCCTTATTTTCTTCATTTCTGGTGAAAGGGAAGGGACAAACAGAGATATCACTTAGCATTGACTCTGACCCACATCATTCGCTGCAACGTCTACCCAAGAAGGTAATGATGAGAACGGGTTACCTACCATCTTCTGTCGACTTTCATGCTGTCGTTATGACAACGATAGTGAAAACACAGCACGCTGTTGGTTTTGTGTCTGGCTGACTGAGTTTTTTTTTTTTCCCTTTAGCATTGAATCCGACCATAATTGTGGGAATGCGTTTTGTTTTTCTCTTTTAGTCTGTCTTTTTCCCCTTCGACAATGACAAAATTACTTACATATATGTGGAAATTGATTCCACACTCTTGCCAATGTGTTTCTGTCGCCGAATTTTACTCTCTTGGTCATGTCAGTGGCAGGTTGGACTCAGAGTCCACGTTTTCGTTGTTGCTGGCGAAAAGGGACTTGGGGATTACGGTTTATACATTAGTGAGTTCTGTGTACAGTCGACGCTTCTCGTTGTCAGGTACAACATTCTGGCTCGTCGGTTTGCTCAGCAAATGTAGATCTTCATTGACACACAGTAGTTTTGTCGTGCTTTTAGCATACTGACATAAGATACGTAGGGTGATAGGAGTCTGTTTTGGGAATAAATTCGGGAATTTAGAAAAGAGTTCTCTCTCTCTCTCTCTCTCTCTCTCTCTCTCTCTCTCTCTCTCTCTCTGCCTCCCTCCATCTCTGTCTCTCTCTCTCTGTCTTCTGTCTCTGTCCCTCCTCCCTCCCTCCCCTCCTCTCTCTCTCTCTTTCTCTGCGTCTTTGGGCCTATTCAATTCGTAAATCGCGGCGTTAGGTTTGAAAGAGTTTTTCTGCATGGAATATAAGAACAGTACTGAAACATTGTACTTTTAAGAGTCACAGTGAAGCTGACTGGAGGGAGTATTCTGAACACATTTCATCATAACTAAGGGAAAAACCCGCGCTCCACATGGCGTTTGATGCGTGCAGGCACAGTTTGGGTTCTTGGCATTACAACTGATGTGAGGCATACTTTCCCTCTGCCTCTCTGTCTCTGCCTCTGTCTGTCCGTCCATCCCGTCCCGTCCGTCCGTATGTGTGTGTGTGTGTGTGTGTGTGTGTGTGTGTGTGTGTGTGTGTGTGTGTCTCTCTCTCTCTCTCTCTCTGTCTCTGTCTCTGTCTGTCTGTCTGTCTGTCTCTCTGTGTGTGTGTGTGTGTGTGTGTGTGTGTGTGTGTGTGTGTGTGTGTGTGTGTGTGTGTGCTTTTTCGAGTATATCAGGCTCTCTATTACTACAGCTTCTAAGATTTCGAGATGATCTTTCTGGCGAGTCAATACCTCAATCCTGGCAGACGACATTTGTTACATTGTTGATATTTCGTTTCCAAAACAAACAAAAACAGTTCCTAGAAACAATGTCCACAAACGTTCCACGCCCAGCACTAAAGACAGAGAGTTCCAGACAACCACACCTGCCAGACAGATATCTCGGTGCCCACCACTCCAACCCCACTTTCCCGTCCACCCCACCCAACCAAACACGCACACACTCACATCCTTCTCCCTGACCACTTCACAGCGATTTTCATCCATTTCTGTCTCGCTCTGCCGAGATCAACACAAGGTGCTCGGAAAGCAAAACACGTCCACTCTCCTTCAGACTCTTCGTGTTGATGAGAGTAACTAGTTCCGTTTAATGATATTACAGATATGTTTTCTTTGCATTTCCTCTTCGATTTCCTGTCGTAATCACACGAGTGGTCTCTGATATATGTGAACGCTGTCTCAGGTTAGCTGAAAGAAAAAAAAAATGGGAAGAGAAGATGGGGAAGCATATGCATATGCATTTGGTAATGACTTCGCCCCCCCCCCCCTTCCGATCCTCTCTATCACACACACAGAGACATAAACACACACACACACACACACACACACACACACACACACACACACACACACACACACACACACACACACACACACACACACACACACACACACACACACACACACACACACACACACTCGAACAAGCACACACACAGCGACAGACAGACAGACACACACTACACACACTCACACACACACACATACACACACGCCAACGCACACACATACCCCTTCCCCCTCACACACTCGAACCCATGCACGCAAAGAGTGCACACTGACGCGATCTCTCTCTCTCTCTCGCACTGTCTCTCTCTTTCTCGTACAGACACACTTAAACACACATGCGCTAGTTCACACACACACACACACACACACACACACACACACACACACACACACACACACACACACACACACACACGCACGCACACACACACACACACACACACACACACACACACACACACACACACACACAAAAGTGCGCGCACTGATGCAAGCAGGCACAGATGCACACACTCAAGCACACACGAACAGAAGCATGAATACATACATGCACGCACGTGTACACTCTTTTCAACACTTCCATTTAATGAATCTTTCTCTGTCTCTCTCTCTCTCTTTCTGTGTGTCTGTCTGTCTGTCTGTCTGTCTGTCTCTCTCGCTCCCAAGATAATTTTGAAAGGGC
The DNA here is from genome assembly GCA_016801955.1 of Conus betulinus. Classification (NCBI taxonomy): domain Eukaryota; kingdom Metazoa; phylum Mollusca; class Gastropoda; order Neogastropoda; family Conidae; genus Conus; species Conus betulinus. The sequence goes on along the minus strand of JADBJO010004434.1, from coordinate 118,527 downwards.
AGAAATAAGAAATGAACAGTGTATAGAGGATCGATGAAATATGAAACCAGGGAAGTGTTGCTAACGAGGAAGGAATAAACAATCAACAGAAGATGCCTTGATCACTTCAGTTTGCCTCAGATGCTCATATCTCCGTTCCTGTGTAAGAACGCTGAAGCCAGTTGGGCCAACACATCAATGAAGATGAAGAATCAGTTTACTTCCAGCGTCTGGAAGCCCTTTAGGCTGTCGTCATGGCATGACGGTGAAGATAAAAGCATGTCAACGATCCTGTGTTGGGCAGCATCATCCCGCTTTGAACCCGCTGGGTGTGTCTGTGCTTGTGGCCTACATTTGGTGGACATTGTCTGTGGCAAGGGAAAGGTCAAAGAGTTAACTGATCCATATCCCTTTTTCTTTTCTTGTTTTTTTTTTTTTTTTAAACATGTGTATGTATGGTTGATTTTCTCTTCTTTGCCCTCTACTTCACTGTTTGTTTCGGAGACTTGTTACTGAAGCGTTGACGCGGAGGTTATGATTGACGTTGCCGTGATATTGATGCATGGAAACAGCGCCACCACGGTGTGTCTTCTTGATATGTTCATGTTCAAAGTGGTTGGTACGCAAACTTCTCTTTCGTAAAAGTCATGCCTATTTCAACGACAGGTGATAACCAAATGGGAAGACACACGCTTTTTTTCGATGGAAACCATTGTTACACTATGACTGCCTGGATTGGAAAAGAGACTAATCCCAGGGGGTCTGTGACAAGTTGTAGGATCTTTTTAAATCCGAGAAGAACGGAAGGACATGTGCTGCATGTGCTACATGTTGTTCTTTCTTGATCCGTAGATTAAGGCGAAGACAATTTGGAGCTGATAGAGAGCGGTACCTGCTCCAACAACTTGATGACAAGCTTCTTGGGTATCCCATTGTGGATATACGAGATCAAATTGTATTCCAACCGGTCAGTTTATAAACTTATATGAAGTAATTGCGCCCTTTCCCCCCCCCCCCCCCCCCACACACACACACGCACATACTGTAT
>JADBJO010004434.1:97500-102500 GCA_016801955.1 Conus betulinus | reverse complement strand
TCAGGTGGTTAGTGGTCTTCGGTTAGAAAGCCTTAAGACAAGATCTTCAGAAACAAAAAACAAATTCTTTCTGTCAAACTTGTAAGGTCAGTTTAACTGAGGTCTGGCTATGTTTGTGTTTAAAAAAAAAAAAAAAATTGAGAGAGTATTCAGGATATACTGTTTTAAAATTCTTGACTTGTGTCTTTCACACAACATCTTTTCTGCACAGAAATGGCTTTCACTGTACAAGGTGTGTGTTCGAATGTAGGTCATTCTGATACAGACTGTTAATATCTCTCGTACTGGCTAAAAGATGTAAGGATAGCTTACCTTTATTCTTTGGTTATGTTGATCACAGGCTATATTTCTGAAAAGGAAGGTTTCCATTTCAGACACAATTCGATCCCAAACAGTAAGGCATCGGTTAGTCTTCTGTCACTACGAAAACCCAAAGATCTTAATGCAGCGAACACAGACGTGAGTGTCTCTGGCAGATCTATGATATTAATACAGACACGTATTTGGAGTTTCCAAAAAGCGACGCTACGATAAGAAGACACACATTTCACAGGTGCTGTGCACATGGTTGCACAAGGAAGGGGGCATTGTGACAAACAGCGTAGCACTGTGCATCTGACACCGTCAGGACGGTCTGTCCAAATGCCAAATCGACATTTACTTCAGAATTATAACGGAGCACAGGAGGACATTACCAGTATGAGCTAAAAGATTCATATGCTAGCTTTGGAGAAGGTTTCACAGCTGTTTTCAGGTAACACAATCTTATCGACTAAAAAATACCCTTAGAATTTGTGTGGAGCTACCCCCATTCCATAACATTGACCAAAAAGTCGTCAGGTCGTGTCAGTAATCTCGACATTTGGGAAGATCAGAATCCTCTCTGAGGGGAGACGTCTTTTTTTTTTTTTTTTTTTTTTTTTAAAGAAGAGACACATCTTTTATCCGTCTAATATACAGCCATTGAAGTGGATATAAGAGGATTCAGATTACAAGCTTACAAGATGTAGAGTGTAAAGATGCTTTTCCCCTGGTATCTATTTTCGTACTGCCATGAAAGTGTAGAATGGGAAATCATCCAAGTCAGATAATTTGATTTTGAGAGAACCCCACGTTTCTCTCCCCAGCTGCCGTAAATGGATTCAGGTTTGCATTAACACAATTTGGATGTTTTTGCTATGTGGGTAGGGGCAGGCTATTTTCATTACTTGAGACAACTTAGCCGGACGGGAAGATGATTTGCTGAAAGCTGTTGGAGTGTCTGGGTGTGCATGTGTGTGTGCGTAGATGTGTGTGTGTGTGTGTGTGTGTGTGTGTGTGTGTGTGTGTGTGTGTGTGTGTGTGTGTGTGTGTGTGTGTTACTTTTTTGCCATACTATTTTACATACGTAATTTGCATATCACCCCCTATCCTTTTTCTCTACATTTTTTTTCTCTTCAGCTTTTTTCCCTTAATCTTTCCCCCTGTCATCTCCCTACCGTTAGTCAAATTGTATGGTACGCAGTGGCAGGATTAGTCGCTCTGGAAGCCCCTCAACCACACGATTCTAACGAGTTGTGTAGGGACACATTTAGTTTGTTTAGGAATGCCATGCCGCACTGTCTCTCCCCCCTCTCCCTCCTTTGCATTCACCATCATCCTCATAGGCTCGCCTGACTTGCTTACAATGATCAGATTTCTGCATCTGTCACAAAACACCTCTTCACGGCCCCTGGGGCGAGGGCTAATGCGTGTGTCTGGCCGTAGGACGACGGTGGACTTTCCATCAGCTGCAACCTAGTGGTTCAGCCTCTCCCCCTCGTCCAGACACTGAGAGTTGCTGCTGCCAGCAGCTGTACCCTTTCTCACCCTCATCACTCACAGCCCAGCACCTCTCTTACTTCTTCTTTCTCTGTCTGCCCATCTCTGTCTGTCTGTCTGTCTGTCTGTCTCTCTCCTCTCTCTCTCTCTCTTTCCCCTCTCTCTCTCTCTCTGGGTATGTGTTTTCTCATGTGTGTGTGTGTATATGAGTGTGTGTGTGTGTGTGTGTGTAGGTGTGTATGTGGTAAGTGAGTGCTAAACGGTATATGCTGTCATATTTGTGGTGGGGAGGACTGTGTGTGGTAAAGAGGAATGTTTCCAACAAGTAAACTACATTTGGTATTGATTTTGATTTTGCCTTTAAGCTTTTAATGAAGTTTCTCGTGTAGATTATCCTCACAAAGTAGATCAAATAAATTCATGCAGTCATGACTTGAGCTTGGGAAAAAGTTGAATTTCGAACAGTCAGTCGTCAGCATAGGCTGCTGTAACTGATGGTCCAGAATTAGCATGACCTGACTGATGTCACAGCTACGTCAGCAATACCCTTTGTCGCCTTCTCCTACGTTCTGGTGATAGGCACCAAGCCTTCAGGCACGAGCACTTGAAAAACCACAGCGTTCTTTTGTCCTTGCTGTCATGAGTCAGCCTGGACATTGGTTATATCGCAAACAAAAGGCTGTTCCAACACACACCTTATCATCACTTTACAGTTTAGTGGACAATTTTCCTGGTAATTCATCAATTTTGGGTTTCACATTTAAATGCACGGACAACAGGGTGATTACTCGGATTCATTTTGGTTATCTCGTGAGTTACACATTGAGAGGAGTCCATTTTTAGATTGCATGAAAAATCAGTATACACAAATTATGCCTGTCTGTGTGAACCTTAGTTTTTTTTTAAGACATCGCTGGTGTTTGTGTTTGTGCATTATGAGAAGGATGTTCTTTAATCTGGTGATAGATCAAACTGTTTTTGTAACACAAATTAATCTGGTGATAGACCAGATTGTTTGTGTAACACAAACACCATTCAGACTATGCCAGTTAAAAGATAAAGCATGTAGAGAGAATCCCCTTTAAGTGAAGAAAACGACAGTGCCAGCCTGATGAAAAGACAGTACTAGCCTATCATCACAAGTCGATGAAGTTCGTACTTGATGAGGACCAATGGGAAACAATTCGTTTTCGAAAGAAATGAAATCTGGAACAGCTCCAGTCTGTGCTGTACTCTCTGTGTGTTTATGTGTATGTGTGTGAGAACACGGGCGCGCGCGCGTGCGGCGCGTGCGCGCGCGTGTGTGTGTGTGTGTGTGTGTGTGTGTGTGTGTGTGTGTGTGTGTGTGTGTGTGTGTGTGTGTGTGAGAGAGAGAGAGAGAGAGAGAGAGAGAGAGAGAGAGAGAGAGAATTTAGGTTTTGTTTTTATTCAGGTCAAGACTGACTTATTGCAGAAAATTACTGTTTTTCTACTTTCATCCTTGCCTTCGTCTCTCTTGCCAGGCTCTTTCTTACTGTCATTAAGACACATACGCGCCGTCTGAACCTCCCCGTCCCTTTTCTCTCTTCCCTCGACACCTTCTGCCCGACAGACACATACACCATTCCCCAGAGAGAGAGAGAGAGAGAGAGAGAGAGAGAGAGAGAGAGAGAGAGAGAGAGAGAGAGAGAGAGAGAGAGAGACGGACAGGCAAATAAAACAGACAGGAGTATTTTTCACACTGAATTTTTAATTTAAAAAAAAAAAACTGCTTTATTTCGTTCGTTCTTCTCTTTTTCCCCTCTCTCCTCACCCAGGCTAATAGCATGCAAGACACCGGATATTATTTTCTGCTCGTGACAGAAAATCGAACGGCAAATATTAACAGAACAAAATTGCGGAAGGATTAATCGAAAATAGCGGTTCACGTTCACACGAAGGATTTGAAAAAAAAAGGAAAACTTGTTGTCTAAAGCAGTAGAACCCGAACATCGGTTTCTGATTTTTTTTTTTTTTTTTTTTTTGCAGACTAGCTGACGAACAGAAGAAAATCTTTTGAAAGCAATGAAGCAGTGAGGGGAAAATGGGCGATGAGACAGGGGACCCTGTGTTGAAGGCTATGGCTGGTATGCAAATCTGAATGACGTCATACTCTGCTAGTCAGTGTCTACTCTCTTTTGTCTTTGCGGCAGAAAATAAAAAAACAAAGGATTTAACGAAAATATAATTATGTGAAAAAATATTGACTTCATGCCCTAGTTACTGTGCTTTTTTTTTTTCATGCACATCATAGTCCCTTTTGACGTGAAAACAATGATTTTTCACTTTTCACGGAGAAGAATACTACTTCAATACAATGAAAAGCGCAACATGAGCAAAAGTAATCATATTCATGTGAAACTTACAAGTTCCTCGTAATATATCCGCGCTAGAGGAAAGCACACCGAAGGGATATGAAAATGCAGCGTTCTTCTAAATCCCAAATGGAACATAGATTACTGATTTCCTGCAGGGCGAGATGCAGGATCTACATTTGATCAAGCACTCCCAAACGGGAAATAAGGCACTTATGACGAGACATGACTTAATATTACTAGTAACCTTGATACTAAGAATCAGCGAATGTGTTGAAAACGACGACACAAACGTTGATAATGACTATATTGAACAGCAAAACACAGTCGCATCTCTCTCTCTCTCTCTCTCTCTCTCTCTCTCTCTCTCTCTCTATATATATATATATATATATATATATATAGAGGAGAGAGAGAGAGAGAGAGAGAGAGAGAGAGAGACAGACAGACAGAGACAGAGGAGTTTCTTCAAACATACATGTTCATGCTTTGCAGCTATTTGAACTTACTTGGCAACACTTTTACTTACTTGACAACTCCATAAGTGTCTTTTATGCAAAATTGTGTATGCTATAATAGAATGAAAACAGAACACTAAGTAATCAACATCCCCATCCCTCCCCCGACCCACTCTTCTCCTTTACTCTCCTCACCTTTGCTCCTGCATTTCCCCTCTTCTCTTCCCCAATTTTTCCCTACTTTCTCCCATTCTTTGCAAACACTTTCCCCTACGTTTTCGCGTGATATACTGACAATAGTTTCCCCACATTTTCGGAAACCATTTCTTTAATGCTTTGTCTATATTTTGTTTCACTTTTTCTACCTTTTTGGATACAAAATACCCTGTCCCCTTCTCTTACCTATTCC
>JADBJO010004434.1:72500-92500 GCA_016801955.1 Conus betulinus | reverse complement strand
CATCCTTGGAAGAAGAAGTCAAAGACTGAAATCCTGGCTCCCTCCAGGATGCATCTTGTGCCATCTTGTAGCATTCTATACTTCATAGTTGCCAAAAGGTCTGTCCTAAAGTGCTGATGCTTTTTTTTTTTTTTGCCACCGCGAGTTGCTTAAAATGTGTGGCATACCATCTTTGAGGGGCCCATCAACCAAGTGGTTCAAACGACTTGTGTAGCGAAGACATCAGTTGTGTTCTTGTGTGCCAGAGCTGAACTAAATTCACCTCCCACCCACCCACACCCTCTCATCACCGTCCTTTCTCACCATCATCCTAATACTTCCTCCGCCGGATCCCCTTGCAACAACCAGATTTCCATTCCCACTGCAAAAAAAAAAACGCCTCTCGGCCCCTGAGACGAGGGCTAATGCGTGTGTCTGCTGTTCGGACTGTGGACTTTTCATCAGATGCAGCCTCGTGGGTCAGCATTTTCCTTCTTCAGAAAACTCGGTTTTGTCAATGGCGGCCACCACTACCAACCCCCTGCTCTCCATCCGTCACCCCCTCATTCCTCTCAAACCTGTTCTTTTCCTCTGCCCTCTTTTCTATGTCTGTCAGTCTGTCTGTTTCTCTCTCTCTCTCTCTCCTCTCTCTCTCTCTCTCCATCTCTCTCTCTCTCTCTCTGTGTGTGTGTGTGTGTGTGTGTGTGTGTGTGTGTGTGTGTGTGTGTGTGTGTTTTCCCCTACTCTCTCTCTCTCCCTTCTAGGTCGCTCTTTTTGTGTAGATGTGGTGTGTGGTGTGTGTGTGTGTGTGTGTGTTGTGTGTGTGTGTGTGTGTGTGTGTGTGTGTGTGTGTGTGTGTGTGTGTGTGTGTGTGTGTGTGTGGTGTGTGTGTGTGTGTGTGTGTGTGTGTGTGTGTGTGCGTGCGTGCGTGGCGTGAGATAGAGAGTTTATATGTGTGTGCGCAAATGGATGTGTGGAGAGGACTACGAAAAAGGGAGGGGGGTAGGGGGTAGGGAGGGGTAGGGGTAGGGAATCTCCACAAGTGTTATTGAAAGCCATGTATGGCAGCACACGACTTCTGTGTAATACACAACTTCAGGAAGCTGTCGCGATTCCCAGCTCAGCGACAGGATATCTGCACTGGGACTAGTTCTGAATTGTCAGACATCGCAACATCTTCCCAAGTTCTTAACTTTGATATTGCCAAACACGAAGACAATGGCACCACGTCTTCGGGGTCTGCTGTTTTCTTCTCAGAAATTATATGTCTTCAAACTGAAATAGAATTTGAAAGTCTATATGAATGTGTCATCTCTTAACCATTAGCCTCTAGAGAGCTTTCAGATGGTCTCTTCACTGATGGTTCAGGTCGCGGTACACACTCCCAGCCTCCCGTGTCTGCTTCTGATTCTTTAGTGTCACAAAATGATTGTGGTTATTTTGTTGTTGTTGTTGTTGTTGTTGTTGTTGTTGGTGGTGGTGGTGGTGGTGGTGGTGGTGGTATAGTGGTGGTTGTGGTGGTGCTGGTGGTAAATAGTACTGATTTTCCTTTCAATCCAAACATGACCATCATAGTCAGCTTGGCTCTCTGCCTCTGTGTCTCTGACTCTCTCTCTCTCTCTCTCTCACTCTTTCTCTCTTTGCCACTGAGGTAGTAGGGAAATTGTTATCACGGAGTAAAATAACTACGAACTGACAATTTTGAAGATCTCTCCTTCTTTCCCTCTATCTCTTTCTTTCTTTTTTTTCTTTTATCTCCCTCTCTCTTCTCTCTTCTCTCCCCCTCCCTCCTCTCTCTCTCTCTCCTCTCTCTCTCTCCTCTTTCTCTCTTTGCTCCTAAGGGTACTAGGGAAATTCTTTATTACACTGTGTATTAACGACGAATAAACCATTTTGAATCTCTCTCTCTCTCTCTCTCTCTCTCTCTCTCTCTCTCTCTCTCTCTCCTCTCTCTCTCTCTCCTCTCCTCCCCAGCCCCCGTTTTACGACCCTCATTTCCTCTCCCTCCAGTTTGTTTCTTTTTTTTTGGTTCCTTCAGTGTTTGTCTTTGCCTGACAATAGCGGGAAATCAAGCTGTTCTGAGAGACAAATGCCCACATGAAGCTGAATCATATTTCTGAGCGTTATGTCGTCAAAGACTAGCCGTGACTCAGACCTCCACATTATTCTGTCCAGTCCTGTTCTTCCTATTCTCCCAGACCTGTATATTGCCTTCCTCTTCGCTACCGTTCTGCATCAATCACTTTTTCTCTTCTCTTTTTTTTTTTCGGGCCAGAGGATGGTGCGGGTTGGACAAAAGAGGAAGGCGCTTTAGGGACCTATTGAATAACATGTCGCAGCTCCTGAATTACTTTTTGTTCATTAGTTTGTGCATTTCTTAGCATCAGCTGCAAATAGAGACAGACAGACACATTGATGGATGGACAGATAGCTAGACAGATAGACAGATAGATAGGTAGGTACACAGACAGACAGACAGACAGACACATACAGACATGCATACATACATATATACATGATAGATACATGCATACTTACATAAAAACATGCATACATACACACATACATACACACACATGTATTCATATATACATGCATGCATCCACACATATGTAGATACATACATATGTACATACATGCATACATACGTTGATGCATGGACGGATAAACAGACTGATCATGCATACATATATCCGTACGTACATACATACATGCGTAGATACGTAACAAAACATCCAGATAGTCGGACGGACATACTATACAGAGAGAGAGAGGGAGGGAGAGAGAGAGAGAGAGAGAGAGAGAGAGAGAGAGAGAAGAGAGAGAGAGAGAGAGAGAGAGAGACGAGAGGAGAGAGAAGAGAGCTTACAGAGACCGAGAGGCAGAGAGGAGAGAGACAGACAGACAGAGATAGAGAGAGAGAGCGCGCGAGAGAGAGAGAGAAAGAGAGACAAGTAGAGAGACAGAGGCAGAGGGACAGACAGACAGAGAGACAGACAAACAGATAGAGAGAGAGAGAGAGAGAAAGAGAGTGAGAGAATAGACAGAGAGACAGAGAGACAGAGACAGAGACAGACAGAGAGAGAGAGAGAGACACAGACAGACAGACAGACTGACGGACAGACAGAGAAACAGAGAGAGAGGAGGGAAGGTAAAGCTGAGATCGACGCACACTCGCATCCATTCTCACTCGAACAATTTTTTTTGAAAAAGTTTAAACGAACCAAGACCATTTACAGAACACTTGATCGACTGTCTGGCATAACAGCTTCATAAACCTATGATAACTGTTTTCCCTGTTCTACTGTGGAAAAATGAGTGACTATCCAAGAAAATGCCGACGATAAGAAGAGATCTCTCAGGAAAACGAATGTAACCATTCACTGTCTAAAATCGGAAAAAAGGGAAACTGTGATTATGAGCTCAAGAAGCTAACAGACACCAGTCGTCCATAATAATAACTATTTTCCCTCCTTTGCCTATAAAACAGTCGCTGTCCTCAAAGGAAATAGTAATAGTAAGGAAACCAGTCCTTCATTACCTTTTCCCTGATGATAACAGACACTGTGCTTCAAGACAACAGTGTTGAGAAGGGTTTTCCCATTGAAACGTACATAATGACAGTCTTTTTAAAGCATGATGACTCTTTTCTTTGGGAAATAAGTAAAGTAACATCATTCTATTGGATGATGAAGGTAGTATGCCTCCATGATCTCGGGAAGAAAAATGATTATTCTTGAAAACGATAATAGAGAAATTAGTTGTTGCCAATGCTTTTCCCATTAGAGAAGACATTATCCTAGAGGAGTAAAAAACGTCAGAAATAGCAAAACAAATAATCATAAGTGTTTTTTCGCGAGCAAAACAATCATTTGCTTTAAAAAGAAAAAGAAACAAACTGTTAACAAGTGATTTCTCGACAAGATAGGTGTCAAGACCTACTGGGGAAAAAATAGGATATAATTCTTAAAGGTTTTGATGCTGATGTGCTCACATACGCTTCCTTATAATAGCACTCCTCGCTGCTACCGGCTGTGTCCTCGGACAAAAGGAGCCTACACTGTTGCTGTGCTTGACAGATACTAATTGAGATACCTTTTGAAGTTGTCACGTCGAAACGTGTTGTGTAGCTGTCTGCGCTGTCCTGAACGCCCTTCAGTTTTTTTTTTTAAGAGAGTCGTCATAAGAAAGGTCACATCATACTTCGGTAATGATTGTCAATTATTAAGCGTTATATGGTATTCCATACATATCAACATCGACTCCTAGTCCCCAAGCATAAAGATACCTGCGTTATGGAGCTTTAGATTTGTCGGGACGCGCGCTACTTACAACTCCACACCTTCAGGGGTGCCTGAAGGAGTCCTGTGCCAGGATTTTTTACAGAGCCAACAATAGAGTTAGAGGCTGACAAGTGTTTTATATCAGCAGATGATACTTCCATACTGTCACTGTCCACACAGGAGAAGTTATCAGAGTCTAAGCACAACACTGGCTCAACTTAAATCCTGTTTGTTCGGGCTCTTCAAAGAGACAGACAGACAGACAGACAGACAGACAGACAGACAGACAGACAGACAGACGGACAGACAGAGAGACAGAGACAATGGTGGACGGAGAAATGGACAATGAACGAAAGAGAGGTTGACAGACAGACTGAAATATGGAGAGAGAAAAAGTCAGAGATTGACACACACAGACAGAAAGACAAAAACAGGAGGAACAGGCGGAAGTGGGCAGACGAACTGACTGTCCAAGAGAGAGAGAGAGAGAGAGAGAGAGAGAGAGAGAGAGAGAGAGAGAGAGAGAGAGAGAGAGAGAGTCGGAAGATAGACCTCACAGATAGCCGTCTGAATAAATAAACCATGACCTGTGACGTTGTTGACATAACGACAGGAAACTATTATCTGACTGCAATTGTTTTCCCCAAGGCCTTTCCGTTGTCCAAACGCTTTTATGCTGCTTGGGAATCGACTTGTCCGCGCAATTCAATTCCATGGACACGATAATGGAGAAGAGGGGAGAGGGAGACATCACGAGGTTGATCCATTAGTCGTATATCCACACACCCACACACAAATTTGATTCGTTGTCAGAATGAAACGGCAGGTGCACATGGGTTTACATAATTCGAAGAGAGAGAGAGAGAGAGAGAGAGAGAGAGAGAGAGAGAGAGAGAGAGAGGGGGGGGGGGGGGTCAGAGAACGACAAGGAGAAGTGGCGTGGAGAAAGAGAAAGGAAGAGGGCTGATGGGAGAGAAGGGATCTGGGAAGAAGTAGCATACAGATTCAGTCAGGATACAGAAAGAAAAAAAAAAAAAAAGGGGGGGGGGGGGGGGGGGGGGGGGGGGGAGGAGGAAGGGGTAGAGAACGAAAGAGAACAGAAAGGGCAGAGGAGCAGAGGAAAGGGAAACAATGGAATGAGGGAGAAAAAGGAGAGAAAAGAGATGAGTTAGGAAAAAAAAAAAAAAAGGTACAGGAAAGGGGTAGTGGCTCACGACTCTTCGTCTCCCCTCTGTATCTGTGTCTGTCACTTTAAATTTACAGAAATGTGTGTTATTTTCTTTATTTTGTAAACAGTTCTGTTTTCAGGTTGTTCGTAGCCAGGTGGGCATTGATTTCAATGATACTCTCTCTCTCTCTCTCTCTCTCTCTCTCTCTCTCTCTCTCTCTCTCTCTGAGGGGCAATAGACGGATGACTGACTGATGAAGCATCTAGCGTCTCTCCCTCCATCCCACCCTCTAGCTCTCTCCCTCCCTCCCTCCCTCTCTCTCTCTCTCCTCTCTCTGTATTCTCATTCCCCCCTTTCCTTCCATTCCTGTTGTTTTCTTTCCTTTTACATGATCTCTGGAAGAAATGGCTCTGGAGCTGAATTACATTTCGGAGCATAACGTCGCTTGATTAAGATTCCGTTCGCTGGCACTTACCCACTCCTTCACGATCATCGCGCCCACCCCTGCCCCTCTTTCTCTTTCCGTTGTTCATTCCCTTTCTCCCTCTTTGCTATTGTTGTTCATTAACTGGAAGGAAGAAATGGCTGAATGGAGCTGAATTACATTTCGGAGCATAACGTCGCTTGATTAAAGATTCCGTTCGCTGGCACTTACCCACTCCTTCACGATCATCGCGCCCACCCCGCCCTCTTTCTCTTCCGTCCCTGTTCATTCCCTTCTTCTCTCCCTCTTTGCTATTGTTGTTCATTAACCAATTTTATTTTGCCAGGAGAATGGGGGGGAGGGGGGGGGGAATTAATTAATAAATCCTCGCCTGATTTCGTCCTTTTTTTAAAAATGTTCAGCCTTGCCCTAAAAGCCACTTTGAAACATTTACGTAAGCTCAGATAGCTGCAAAAGCATGCATGTGCTTCTTTGTAAAGTGTTTCTTTCTGGCAAAGATTAAGTTGACCTGGGCTGTGATGATAACATGCTGCACCTCCAGTCTCACTCTTTTCTTTTCCTGTTTCTTTTTTTCTTTTCCCTTGTTTTGCTGTTTTGCTGTAAGTTACGCACACACACACACACACACACACACACACACACACACACACACACACACACACACACACATACACACATACACACACATACACACACACACACGCGCGCGCACGCGCGCACACACGCACACAGACACAGACACACATACACACTCACGCACATAGACACACACGCATACACACACACGCACCCGTACACACACACACACACACACACACACACACACACACACACACACACACACACACACGAACACACACACACACGCTCGCGCGCGCACACACACACACACAGAGAGACACACACACACACACACAGACAGAGAGAGACACATGAGAGAGAGAGAGAGAGCAGACAGAGAGAGAGACAGAGAGAGAGACAGACAGACAGACAGACAGACAGACAAAGAGAAAGAGAGACAGACAGACAGACAGACAGACACAGACAGACAGACAGAGACTGAGACAGAGAGAGACATATAGAGAGACAGTGATAGAGAGACAAAGAGATACACAAACACTGAGATAGATAGATAGGTAGATTAGACAGACAGACAAACAGAAGATATATAGAGAGATAATAGAGAGGTGTGATGGTAGATAGATAGATAGATAACTAGATAGACAGACAGATAGATAGATAGACAAGGCAAAAACAGACAGATAGATCTATAGATAGATAGATGGATCTATACATAGATAGACGGCAAAGGGGTAGACAGAAAGAGAGAACAATATGAGAATTAAGCCAGAAGGACAAGATACAGACGGACAGACAGACATAAGATTAGACAGACAGACAGATAGATAGATAGATACATACATACATACATACATACATATATACATACACACATACGTACATACATACATGTATTCATATCCTGAGAGGCACAAATTCATCATGCACACAAGTTTTCACGGGAAAAGTTTGACTTCTTGCTCATTTTATGACCCATTCCTCAGTGGGGGGAGTGTGACCCACCTTTCCACAGCGACGTTTCTCGTGCAGCACGTGCCAGCGAACAGATCATAGCGCCTGAAGCAAAAAGCCAAACTGGGCGACAACTCAGTTCAGAGTGAATATTGCGTCGCTTTCTTTTCACGTGATAAACACACACAGTTTAACCCCATAAAATGCCGCAACCAGAATGATTTTATCACACTGCAAGAAAAATGCCACGGGCTAGACAAGAACCAGCGAAACCGCGCGCTGCTGGGATGCTGAGGGCCGGTTCATCTGTCAGACAGGTGGCAAGAGCCATGGACGCCCACCACACCACTATCTACCGCCTACAACAGCGCTTGGCAGCCACCCCGTCACTTTCAGCCACTTTCTGACCGTCCTCGACCAGGCGCACCTCAAGTGACGACTCGGAGAGACAAGATCGAGCCATTCGCCCTTCCCACCTCAGGAACCGATTCCTGACTGCTGCTGCCACCACTAGAGCAACTTTGGGGGAGCGTGGGGGACCGATCAGCAGCCGCACCATCAGACGACACCTGTCACACGCAGGAGTCAGGAGTCACAGGCCCTGCGTTGGCCCTGTATTGACTGACAGACACAGGCAGGCCTGGAGCCATTGGGCAGCAAATGGTGCGTTCCTGGGAAGACGCGCATGGAGGAATGTCATCTTCTCTGACGAGTCACGTTTTTACATGAGCCACACTGATGGGAAAATCAGAATTTACAGGAGACGAGGCGAATGGTATCATGACCCTTGTGTTAGGCAGCTCGCCCGGTTTGGCGGCCCTTCAGTGATGGTGTGGGGGTGCCATCAACGCCAGCTTTAGATCCCAGCTCGTGGTGATCGATGGCAACATCACGGCACAGCCTTACGTGAACCACGTTCTCCAGCCTGTCCTGCTTACACTCCTGGATCACCATGGTGGACGACGCATTGTGTTCCAGCATGATAATGCTGCACCTCACAGTGCCCGTATGACCCGTCAGTTTCTGTAGCAGAATGGAGTGGAGGTGATGCCCTGGCCATCCCTGTCACCTGACATGAACTGCATTGAGCACCTTTGGGACGCGCTCGGCAGAAGAGTGGAGCAGCATCAGCTGAGGACCCAGACGAGACGTGAAATGATCGCCGTTCTTCAGCATCACTGGGTCAACATCCAGCAGGTGCAGATCCGACGTCTCGTGCAGTCCATGCCTCGGCGTCTTCGAGCGTGTGTAGCTGCCAATGGTGGATACACCAGATATTGACAGAATCATCTCTTTTGAAAGATGGTTTATGCTGTGCAATAACCATGTTTCACAGTTGTTTATGTATTTGATTCAGGTCGTTTTTTTTCTGTTCACACATGCCCTTTTCAATCAAATTTTCTGACGCAGATTTGGTTTAAGTTGTTACCAAGTTTCCAATTAAATAACTGACAAATGAGATTTTTGTGCATGATTTTTTTATGTTTGTGCGGAAATTCTGCCTCTCAGTATGCATACATTCATGCATAGACAAACAGACAGAGAGACAGATAGATAAAAAGACAGACAGACAGACAGACAGATATATCGACAGATAGATAGACAGACAGATTTAGATATTTGACAGAATTCTCTAATTCTCTCTCTATCTGTCTCTTTTCCCTCTGTCTCTCCCGCCCTCCCTCCCTCCCCCGCTCTCTCTCTCTCTCTCTCTCTCTCTGTGTGTGTGTGTGTGTGTGTGTGTGTGTGCGCGTGTGTGTGCATACGTATGTGCGTGCGTATGTGTGTGTGTGTGTGTGTGTGTGTGTGTGTGTGTGTTGCATGGAAAAGAGTGTATGTGTCTAGCAGGAGGTCAAGGGTAGAGGTAAAGCTGTTCAGTAATTAATGAATAGGCTGTGCATATATTTCTGCATTACGGAGAGAAGGAGGGTTAGGGGGTAGGGTGGAATAGGGAAAGTGCAAATTAGAAAACAAAATCCAGAATACGTCAACCTGGATCAAATCAGATGCAAAATCTCCTCGGCATGCAGCGTAGGTTTAAGTGTGTATTTCAATAATTTGATACAACAAAAAACCCACAAAAAATCTTTAAGTCAATAAAGACAAATAAAACTGGGACGATTTTTAACCCATGCTCAAACAGATGCCCTTTGGTGTTAATTAAAATCTATTGCAAAGCTTTTTACCTTCTATCTTACTGTTCACATTAAAACCTTTTTGTTGTTAGAGACCACCTCACTGGACACTTGAAGTACATTACCGGGTTGCTGACCTGTTGACCGGCCAGTCCACTGGTGTACTGGACTATGGTATGGAACCTGTCAGATAGCATCTGGGGAGGGGAGTGGGGTGGGGGGGGGGGTGACTGCGGGCGGAAATAAAACATAAAGGGAAAAATGAAAACTACTGAGCCACCAAACGAAGGAATAAATATATTACATAACAGACACTACGCTTGTCGATCTACTGGGTCTTCTTCAGGCAGGGCAAAAACAATCAAAACAGTGGAAACAAAGGACACACATTGTTTGAGATATAGTTTTTCCCGCCTGAAGAAGACCTGATAGGTCGAAACGCGTAGAGTCTTTATTGTTATTTGATTGTTCCTTCGTTTGGGGCATTGTAATTCCATTTTCGCTCTTTTATTAGACGCTATCCTGTTAGAGAAGAGCTCCCTATTAAACTTTAAAGTCAGTCATGTCAGAGTTTAGCTGCTTGTGTATTCTTCAGGCACTTGTAGAGTGTTCTTTTTGAGCTGGAAGCCAAATTTGTTTTCATCACTGTGTAAATAGATATCACTGTGTTTGCAAACCATGATCTGTTGAAGTTCCAGATTATCTAAGGACTGGCTGTCATGTTTTTCTTTTTTGTCAACCACACGGACGTTTCTGGTAATAGCGTCTTGCTGGTTTGACCAGTCAAGGTTAAATTCTTTCCTTTCCTCGTGACCCCTTCTCTCCCGGTAACAAGCAAACTGTTTGAAGTCAAAGCATTACTGGATCCTACAACAGACGATTCGGATGTAACTTTTTTTTTTTCAACCGTTGTGTAGTGTTTTGATCTGAATGATGGGAATCAATCCAGCATGAACTGATGACAAATATTGAAGTAAACATGTTTTCAGTTTACATGAATCACACAAAATAACATCACATTTCCGACGAAGTGTCTCTTTCAAGCAAAGATCACATCGAAGTCAAAACTATGTAATTCTTGGGCTGACAATCGAAAGTCTGCTACTTCTTACCCACCTGCGAATGCAACGTGATCTACGCACATCCAAGCCACTGCTCCTTCTTCTTTTCCTTCATTTGTGCTTGTTACTTCTGTTTGCCTTGACAACTATGTCTTCAAGGTCGAAACGCGTTGCATAGATCTGTATTGTCATTTGTTCCATTTGTTCGGTGATACAGCGACACAACTCCAAACATATTATCTTTTCATGTTGAGGTTAGATATCTATAAGCCATCTGAAGGTCAAGGTCCTTTGTTTGACACCGCCGACAAACATTCAAATGTAAGACACAGTTTCCTGTCATTGCTTCCTCAGTATTTTGTTTCGTTTCTCAGAAGAAACTCAAATGCAGACACAAAACTAGCAAAACGCGCTGTCCCGGCAAAGAACTGTTTCCCGCCAATCTTTTCACGCTGACAATCTCTGATGTTATCCATCCATCCCCCAAACTCATTTCCAGACTATTCGCATTTCGATGTTACGCCACAGCTGTCGGAACATGAGTTATTTTCTAGGTTTTCGTGTTGTCACGTGCTTCACAGAGGCAGTAGAGGGGTAATGGAATGGGCAAACAGACTCCAGAAGTAGCCATGATAGAAAGCCCCCCCCCCCCCCCCTCCCCTTTGCAGGTGAGAGATACAAGATTAACATAACATGACCCGGCACACATAGACTGTGAGGCCTTTTTCCCCACTCTGCTTGGGGTTTTACTAGTAAAAAAGTAGGGTGTATATAGTATATAAACTGGGTAACTCCCTGTAATATATTGACATTAGTTTGGAATCATTGTTTAATGTGAACGAAAACACCACATTCAGTCTTTGGTAGTTATATATTGATTAAAGCTTGTGCCAGCTTTATCTTAGGGTTGACTTGTGATAAAGAGGGCCTTTACGTTGGTCTCCGCTAGATCGTAAATAGTCATGAAGCAGTCAGTTTGTTGGAGACTACAAACCGCAAAGTTCTGTATGCAGCAAGGACATTGTGCAATGTCAGAAAGCACAAGATCAAAACGCTCCTGAGAGATCTGTCAATTAACACACACACACACACACACACACACACACACACACACACACACACACACACACACACACACACACACACACACACACACACCACACCATACCAAATCTTTACTTTGGAATAAAAGTGCTTGGGATTTGTGCGGCGGCTTCCAAATCCATATCCTAATCCATAGATGGACTCTTCACTGGCGCAATGACGTCAGCACCTATTGATCCATAAGAATTGTCGTCTGAAGGGGACGGCCTGTAGTCCATTCAATACATAGTTATTCAGGTGAATGATGAAGGTTTCAAATACCAAGTGAGAAGCATAAAATAAATTTTTTTATTGTTTTGGTTTCTATTTTCGTATTCTTAGCGAAGTATAGGGTGCAGAATCATCCAAGTTAGATAACTTTATTCCGAGCAACCTCTTTTTGTTCTCCAGGCTGCCATGTATGGATTTAGGTTTGCGTTAACGGAATATCTGTTTCTTTCGTGAGCCAAGCCATTTTCTCGTGATTCTGAATCCAATTCATTTCCAGTGCATTTCAGACGCTACATATTCAGAATGTCATGATAGAAATAACCCTTGATATTCTATGGAAGATGATAATTGAAGAAGCCAGTTATCGAAAAAGTAAAATACCTTACTAATTGTGGTGCAGTGGTTAGCATCACGAACTGTGGGCTGGTAGGTCATAGGGTCGAATCTCATCAGCAACTCTTCTTCTTCTTCTCCACTTCCTTCCATTTCCTTCAATTTTCCTTTCTTTTTCATTTCCTTGTTTGCTTGAGAACAAAGGGGAATCAGGCTATTCTGGGAGAAATGGCCGGATGGAACTGAATCATATTTTTCTGGGCATTGCGTCGTCAAAGACTGGCTGTTACACTAACCCCCCCCTCACCCCCCCCCCCCCCCCCCGCCCCCCCAACTCTTCCTGTGGTCTCAATCCTGTCTTTTGCTTTCCTTCTTCACAACCGCTCTTCTTGGGGGGGGGGGGGGGGGGGGGGGGGGGGGGGGGGGGGGGGGGGGGGGGTAATGAACGAAAGGGGAAGGGAGTGCAGTGACTAGGTGATTGGTGGTCGCCCGTTTTCGTTCTTTAATGATGCCCTGTCACGCCCTGGCCTCCACTCTGAGGGCTTGCACATGAGTTGAGATTGCAGCACAACGTGGATGTGCATGTTCGAAAGGCGTTTCCTTCTTGTCCAAGCTCAAGGCGCTTTGGGGATGTATTGAATAACATGCCCCACTTCCTGGAATACTTCTTTTCGTCATGTGTTTGCTCATGGTTTGAGCTTCTGCTGTAAATCTTGCACGGTAGAGAGACAGACTGGTGTGCATTAATGGGTGGGTAGCTAGACAGGTGGCTAGACAGACAAAGACATACATATATACAAGCATACATACGGACATCCGTGCATACACATACATACAAACATATATGTATATACATGCATACATATGTACATACATGCATACACACATACATGTATACATGTGTACACCCACGAATGCTTACATTCATACATGCATACATGTGTAGATTCATCATACGTAACACGTAGATTCATGGACAACCAAACAGACGGAGCAGCAGCAGATAACATAAATCAAAATAAGATAGTTACACGGATATATATGCAGGGGGAAGAGAGAGGAGAGGCGGGGGATGAGGGGAGGCACTTTTCACGGCCGAAGATTGAGACCAACGCACACGCTCATCCGTTCTAACACACACACACACACACACACACACACACACACACACACACACACACACACACACATTGTTTGTGTGTTTGTGTATGTGTGTATGCATGTATGTATTTATGTATGTATGCATGCATGTATGCGTGTGTGGTGGAATAGCGGAACATCTAAACGCAGCGAGCCTTAAGAAATTTTTAAACCGTCATTTTTACTTTAGTTCCCCGGGACTTCGATTATGACGCGTATGACGTCGACACGAAAGAGGACGAATGACGTAAGGAGCTACTATGAGATGGATTTTTTGTGAGCTGACTTTGTCGACCACAGAATAGCAGTTGAGTCCTTACAGTACTGTGACAAACTGCATTGGAATGCACAAGGCTATGTGAAGCTGCGTAAAGTGCATTATGCTGTGTCAAGCTGTTTGAATCGCCTTGAGCTGTGTCAAGCTGTCTTGATCCTGCATGAAGCTGTGGCAAGCTGTACTGAATCACAGCAAACGATGTTAGGCTGTGATGCATTCTGTGTAGCTGTTTGAGCTGCATTGAGTGACGCACATTTGCAACAAGCTGAACGAAGCTGTGTTGAGCTGTGCGACGCTGTATTGAGCTGTAATGAACTGCAACTAGCCGTGGCGAGTTGCGTTGGACTGCTTCTGACTTCGTTGAGTTTTGTGAGCTGAAGGAGCTGTGCTGGACAGCACTGGATTGTTTCAAGGTGAGAAGATCGTTGTTGAACTGTTTCGAAAAGTGTTATAGCATCAAGTTGTACTGCAGAGTTGTCAAGGATTGCATCTGGTGGTACTGAGCTGTGTCACACTGAACGAAGTTGTGTGGTGCAGTATCGTACTACTTCATGCTGTTTCGGGACGGTGTTGAACTGTTCCGATCTGAACTGTATACACAAGCTGTGTGTTGGACTGAACGGAGTCGCTGCTGTGCTGTGGAGTCTGAAGATGCTGCTGTGCTGTGGACTAACTGAAGATGCTGCTGTGCTGTGGACTAACTGAAGATGCTGTTGTGCTAGGGACTAACTGAAGATGCTGCTGTGCTATCCGAAGTTACTGTCGTACCGTGAACTGAAGATTGCTGTGTACTGTGAACTATCCGAAGTTATTGCCGTGCTGTGAACTGTACGGAGTCGTTGCGTTGCCGTTGCTGTGTGGATTATACGCAGTTGCTGCTGTGGATGTGTTGCTGCCGTGCTGTGGATTATACGCAGTTGCTGCCGTGCCGCGCTGTGGATTATACGCAGTTGCTACCGTGCTGTGGATTATACGCAGATTATTATACGGTTGCTACCGTGCTATGGATTATACGGGGCTGCTGCTGTGTAGCGGATTATAGTACTTCAGAGCTGTACGGTGGACTAATTGGATTATATACTGCTACGCTGTTGCAGAAGTTTTCGTCCATTCTCCAAGAAACCAAAGTTGAGGACACGGGAGCATTATGACAATATGCTGGGACATGCAAGCAGGTGGATGTTAAAGAATTTCTTGGGGAACATATTTTATGGAGTGAAAAAAGTTCCAGATTGTTTGTCCCCAGCATGTGGGACGAGATCCCAGAGGTTTAATACTACTAGTTCTTATTGTTCACCGAAGTGTTTTGCTGTCCATCCTGGAATGCTTGCTCCGTCTGTTGTGAATTTTGTTTGTCAACCCCATAATCCGGTTATAGCATGTATATGTACGTACGTATGTTTGTATGTGTGTATGTATGTATGTATGTATGTATGTATGTATGTATGTATGTATGTATTTGAAAGAGTCGATGACTAGTAAAAGAATACTTGATCGTCTGTGTGGCATGAGAGCTTCATAAGCCCACGATAACTGTTTTTTCCTGTTTTTACTAAAGAAAACGGTGACTATCCTTCAAGAAAACGGCAATAATAATAGATCTCTCTGGAAAACAGATGTTACCATTGTTTCTGTGAAGAGAGTCCTGCACTCGCTAGAATAGGGCTATGGGCTGAGAGAGGGGATGAAGAATGGACTGAGAGACAGAGAGAGGATGGGGAATAGGCCTAATGATTACGGGCTCATGAAACTAACAGGCTCCGGTTGTCCGTAATAATTGTAGTCCACCACTGACCTAACGTTAGACCCGTCCTTATTCATATTCATGCTCTTCAAAACGACAGACAGACAGACAGACAGACAGACAAATATAGCAACAGATTGAAAAATGGACAGTGAACGAAAGAAAAGTGGATGAATAGACAGGCCGAGATACAGAGAGAGAGAAAAGAATCACGGATGGACACACAGACGAAACGACAGCGAGAGATGAGAGAGGATTGATGTAAAGGACTATGTATGTATGTAGGTACGAAAGAGAGAGGATTTGAATAGTAAAAGAATACTTGATCGTCAAAAAGGACAGGACAGAAGCCCAGTGATATGATAGAGGACTGGTAAAAAAAGACCTGAGAGAGAGAGTTTCAAGCGACGAGAGAGAAGAATGAGAGGAGAGAAACAGATGCCAGAAGAAGAGGAAGAGAGGCCTTGTCACAGCTAGTTGAGAGGACAGACCAGACAAAGAACGATTTGAGAGAAAGGACTGAGAGACAGAGGGAGGATCAAGGAGACAGGAGGAATGACGAGGACATGGAAGACTAGAGTCCTGGCGGGAGAGACTATGATTATGGGCTCAGAGAGAACATTACAGGACCCGGTTGAAGAGGATGGGAGGACGACAAGAATTGGATGGCCGAGCGATGACCCGTTTCGGACACCTAGAAGAGAGAGAGGATCGGAGAGAGAGAGAATGGAGGTGAGACGAGAGGGGAGGGGACGTTAGACCCGGCCTTATTCATAGACATAGGAAGAACCACGACCGAGGAGAGACAGACAGACAACACACAACAGATCAAAACGAGTGAAACGAGAGAGAAGAGGGAGAGGGAGGGGAGAGGAGGAGAGAGACAGAGAGAGAGAGAGACAGGAGAGACACAGACGACGAACGAAACGCGACGAGAGAGACAGAGAGAGAATTGAGAAAAGAGAACAGAGAGAGAAGGAAGAGATAAACAGCGAGAGATGGTAGGATAGAGGAGGGACAGAGAGGGTGAGAGAGAGATACCCGAGGAGAGGAGGGGGGACGGGAGGGAGAGAGAGAGGGCAGACAGAGAACGAGTCAGAGAGAACAAAGAGAGAGAGGAGAGAAGGCGAAGACCGAGAGAAGAGGTGAGAGAGAGAGACCAAAAAGAGAGAGAGAGAGAGAGAGAGGAGAGAGGGGTAAGACAGAACAGACAGACAGACAATGGAGACGGTCAGCCAGTCAGTCAGACAGACCTCGACGGGCGACTGAGTAAATAAACCATACCTGGCGACTAGTTGACCTACCGACACTAAAACTGTTTTTTGCCCGCAATCATTTTTCTCCCAGTAGATCTGCTTTGTCCAAACGCTTTTATACTGCTTAGGAATCGACCCGACAATTTAATTCTATGAATTCGGTAAATGGAGAAGAGGTGGGGGGGGGGGGTGGGGTGGGAGAGACATTACGAGGTTGAACCACGACCGTGTCCACACACCCACACACAAATTTGATTCGTTGTCAGAATAAAACGGCAGGTACACAAGGGATTACATAATTCGAACAGAGAGAGAGAGGGAGAGAGAGAGAGAAGAGAGAGAGAGAGAGAGAGAGAGAGAGAGAGAGAGAGAGAGAGAGAGCGTATGTGGAAGGATAGGAAGGGGAAGAGGGAGGGGAACAGAGATAAAGATGCAGCGAATGGGGTAGAGAATGACAGAGTGGGGTGGGATAGAGAAAGAGAAGAGGGGGGGGGGGGGGGGGGGGGGGGGCATTATAGATATGGGTGGCGGATGCAAAGAGATGTAGGTGGGACAAAGAAAAAGAAAGAGATGGGATAGAGAACAACAAAGAAGAGATGGGGTAGAACAAGGAAAAAGGGAAGATGGTTGATAGGAGAAGAGAGGTCTGGGCAGAAGAAGCAGAGAGGTTCGGATGGTACAGAGAAAGAGAAAAAAGTGCAGGGTACAGAAAGATACAATAAGAGATGGTAGGAAGAGAGATAAGGGTGTGAGGAGAGAGAAAGAGAGTAAAGGGGCAGATTAGAGAAAAAAAGAGAAAAAGGCAAGGGGTAGATAAATAGAGCAGTAGCTGAGATAGAGAGAGAGGAGAACGAGAGAGAGAGAGAGAGAGAGAGAGAGAGAGAGGAGAGAGAGAGAGAGAGAGAGAGAGAGAGAGAGAGAGAGACAGACAGACAGACAGAGAGACAGAGACATCCAAGGAGAGGCAGACGAATAGAAAAAGAGATTGAAGAAGAGCGTGAGGTGGAGAAAAAAAAACACTTCAGAACTTGTGGTTGAACTCTTCATCTGTGACACTGGCATCCAAACACTGTACGCTCTTGACAGTTTCAAGTTCCTGGCCCACCACTTTGATTTGCCCTTGAAACTGCTGGTCGTGGTTGTCGTCTTGACACTGATCTCCATGTGGTGCACTTGAGCTGTCCCGCCAAGGCACTCAGCATGTCAGGTCAACTCTTGTTCTTCGCCACCCAGGCCAGCCATGTCGCTGGCAAGATGTCAGGGGGTGTTTGTCCTGAATCGAATGTCAATGCCTTTTTTTTTTTTTTTCTCCGTCGGTCTTTTGTCCAGTGTAGCAGAATGTTAAGAGAAGGTGGGAGAAAGCAGGTAGCCTTGTTGAACTCCAAACCTTCTAAACCATTCAAAACTTCCGTCAGTAAAAGACCATGCCTGTGGCTTTGTTATATGTAGATGGTTTATAACTCTGACAGTATTACCACTGTTGTTGTTGTTGTTGTTGTTGCTGAAGAATTTCCTTGTTGTGCTGCATGTCATTCTCTGTTAAATGCTTTCCTGAAGTCTGTGAACACATGATACAGATATATACTCTAGTGCTGTGGATACTTTTCATACACAGTGCTCAGATTGAAGGTCTGTTTGGTGGTGCCTCATCCTGCCCTCAAACTGTCTAAACGCCTGCTGTAACTGTGTCTGATTGTGGTTTTCATCTGCTGTTGCTTTTTACATTTCCTCTCTCATCTGTGGTGTTTGGGACTTAGTGGGTGGTATCTGTTGAATCAGATCAGGCACATCTCAACACCACCAAAGATGCTCAGCAGAAGTGTGGTGTGTTTTTTTTTATATTTTTCTGATGACAACCCGATACTAGAGCGCTCCTTGTAAACTTCGCGGTCTGGGGTTGTGACAGGATGCTTTAGAATATGGCTGTGTATGGAATGACTGGAAGTGACGTGACGTAATGGTACCAGTTCGCAGGACGCATACAATGCTTACCAGTCCGCCCCCTCCCCACACCTCCAATACTTGTCCACCCATGTCACTCTTCAGGACCATTGTTTCTCTTGAGCAGTGGATCGATGCTCATGTCCTTTGGGACAGGCACATGTGTACTAGTCACTTAGCACTGCAGAGTAGGTCGGGAGAGAAGCGTCACGACATTTGAACTGGTATTTCTAATTGCATTTACAGAGTGAAGGAAAGGGGAGGAAGGAGGGGAACCGTTCATTTTCTTCTGTCTTCATAACGGCACAATCAGCACGGTTATGCTACGCCATTCTCTTTAAATGCGTGTGTAATGAAGGATATTTGGCGCGATAAATTTTAACATTCTTTTCGTTCATGGCTTTTTGGGGGAAGAGCATAGTAAGTGGGCGTGGGCGACGAGGGACTAGATGGGGGGTGGTGGTGGGGGGGGGGGGGGGGGGGCACAAAAGAGTGGACGGAGAGAGGGATGAAGGAAAGGAAGGGGGGGGGGGGGGAAACCAGGTGCACAGCATACATATGGGAATCAACCACACAGCAACAGCAAAAACATATCTAATTAGTATATGTAATGTCTTCAGGAGGCTCGTGATGTGGAGGAAAAATCTCCATATAACACTTGTCTTAAACAAAATGATTGAACGCCTCTAGAGACAAATCACCTTTGAAAATAACGTGTGTTGATTACTAACTCAACAGATTAGAGTACTGAATATATCAAACAGATGACAACAAGTAACATAACACAGTTAGGTGAGGGGTAAATATGTCCGTGGAAAAGCGTAAGGGGCCGGGGTTAGGGAAGTGTGTTGGAAGAGCGCAAGGTAAAAGGATCAGGAGAAAGTCACTCAATTTGAAGTAAGGAAAAAAGTCATCGAAGCTATGCTATAACACTATGGACAAAAAATATTCAGCACTTTTTCTAGTTACACAGACACAGACACAGACACACACACACACACACACACACACACACACACACACACACACACACACACACTCGCACGCACGCACGCACGCACGCACGCACGCACGCACGCACGCACGCGCATAAACACACGTTCGCGCGCGCGCACATGAACACACTCATGCACGTGCACTTACATGCACACACATACACACACACACACACATGCATAAGCACACACACACACGCGCGCGCGCGCAACACACACACACACACACACACACACACACACACACACACACACACACATACGAAAACGCATACACATGAATCCATTAAAGTGTGTGTGTGCGGGGGAAGGGGGCCACACAGACAGACAGACAGACAGACAGACACACAGAGACACATACGCACACACGCACAAAAACGCGCGCGCGCGCACAG
>JADBJO010004434.1:47500-55000 GCA_016801955.1 Conus betulinus | reverse complement strand
CCGTACGGTTTACTACATGTGCCACTGTGCAAGCCGTACGGTTTACAACATGTGCCATTGTGCAAGCCGTACGTTTTCCTACATGTGCCACTGTGCAAGCCGTAAGGTTTTACTACATGTGCCACTGTGCAAGCCGCACGTTTTACTACATGTGCCACTGTGCAAGCCGTACGGTTTTACTACATGTGCCACTGTGCAAGCCGTACGTTTTTCCTACCTGTGCCACTGTGCAAGCCGTACGTTTTCCTACCTGTGCCACTGTGCAAGCCGAACGTTTTCCTACCTGTGCCACTGTGCAAGCCGTACGTTTTCCTACCTGTGCCACTGTGCAAGCCGTACGTTTTTTCCCTACATGTGCCACTGAGCAAGACGTACGGTTTCCTACATGTGCCACTGTGCAAATCGTACGGTTTACTACATGTGCCATTGTGCAAGACGTACCTCTTGCTATATGTGCCACTCTGCGAGACGTTTTACGTTTTGTGAAAACGTCTCAGTCTGTCAGCTGTTAGATTTTGATGCATGCGTTGTTTCTGCTAGCCGTATGGTTTACTTCATGTGCAAGACGTTGTTATGCTAGCTGTACATATTACCAGCTGTAGATTTTGATGCATGCGTTTGGTGCGCTATACCTATGCATTATGTTTGCCGTTGTTTGCTAGCTATATATTACCACGTGCTAGCTTATGCTTTTATTCCTTTTTATGGCTGTGCGCTATCATTCTTCCAGCCGAACATTTCACACGTGTTATTCTTCCAGCTGAACATTGCAGTGCATGAGTCGTTCTGTCGGCTCCACGTTTCACTCCATGTGTCATCAGACAGGTCCACAGTTTACTGCAAGAGTTGTTCAGCTAGTTCTACTGTTTTACCACGTTTGTCGTTAAACAAGTTTTACATTATATCACATCCCGCGGTCGGTTTTGACTGTCACCGTAGTTTCGTCACCTCCGCGACATACGAACTGGACAAGCGCCGAATGTTCTTAACTTTGTTTTTTCGATGACTTAGATCAGACGTACTTTAAACATCACATGCATACCAATTTTTTTTTTCCACACGAGTTGTATATATCCGATAACAATGCTCATTACTTTTATTTCTTCATAATCTTTCCTCGTGTGTCGTTCTACCCATGCAAGGATTTGACAGGCTTTTTGTCCTGCCACCCGCATCTCTCGCTCTAGATTACAAAGAAATAACATACTAACTTCGGCAAAAAAAAAATACAAATAAACGATACTGGTCGTGAAATCTGCAGGAAAGGTGGAGATCAGGTGGGAAAGGCAGGAAAAGGTAGGTCAGCACAGAACATTACAGGGGAAGCCGGAAAATGCAAGTCAACGTAGAGAATGCTAGCGAAAAGTGAGAGAACTTGGGTAAACTTAGACAATTGCAGGAAAGGCTGAAAACAAACAAGAGTAAACGTAAAGAATGATAGATAAAGGTAGGGAAATTCGGGTAAATGTAAAAAAATAGGGGGAAAGAAGAAATATGTAGGTACAATAAGAAAACTGCAGAATAGCTGGGAAATGTAAGTAAACTTAGAGAATGCCGGCAAAAAGGAAAAGAAAAGGAAAAAAAAAAAGAAAGAATCAAACTGGCTAAAAATAGAATTGGCAGGAAAGGGTAGGAAAGACAGGCAAACATTGTACAGAAAACTGGAAAGAAAAATGAACATAGAAAACGGTAAAGATACTTAAGAAAACTGGGTACAAGTAGATAACCGAAGTGGAAAGTTTGAAATCATTGGTAAATGTAGAGAAAGGTATTGAGAAAGGTCAGTAAATTAAAAAAAAAAAACGCAGAGAGAGTTAGGCATACATTATGAGAGACAGGGAGAAAAACATGAAACGTTGAGACAGATATTAGTGAGCAAGTAAATGGGGAACAACGAACACTGAAAAAGGTAGGAAAAAAGAAAACGGAGAGAAAGCACGAAAATGTAAAGTAACGCAGAAAAAAAAACAGAGAAAAGTCGCAAAACATGTAGAAAGGTAGGAAAAAAACATAGAATAAAAAGGAAACGTTCTGCAAGTAGGAACACACAGAGATAGGGACACGTAGGTAAACGTAGAGGAAGCCACGGAGAAGTAGGAAAACATAGGGGGAAAAACGGTTGGGGGGGGGGGGGGGAGTGGAGGAAGAAGAAGAGTGGTAAAATATTGACATTGGTAACCAAAGGAGAGGGGAGTAAGGTAGGTAGAAAAAAAACAACTACATAGATAAAGGAAGATGGTAGATAAAAGAAGTCGTAGACAAACGAAGAGAATACTGAGCGAAAAAAGAAAATAACATACTCGTTTGGTATGGAAAAGAAGTAACACGTAGAGACAGGTAGGAAAACCATTGCTACTGAACGCAGCGGACAAATTTGATTTTCACCGTGTCCAGCAACGCCGTGCTGCGCTAATTTCGTAGAGACGACAAAAAATGGGCTGGGCTAAAATGTTTCCGCTGTTCTCTGTCTGTCCTGTCTGTCTCTGTCTGTCTGTCTGTCTGTCTGTCTGTCTGTCTGTCTGTCTGTCTCTCTGTCTCTCTCTCTCTCTCTCTCTCTCTCTCTCTCTCTCTCTCTCTCTCTCTCTCTCTCAGAGATCTTCTTTTTTGTTCTTTTCGTTACTTTCTTTGACTTTTTCTGCATTTCCTTTCATTTCCATTCGAACGAATGGGGCAGGGAGGGTGGTGGGTGGCGGTAGGGGTTGAAGCAGAAAGAAACGCAGATAAAGAAAGGAGCAAAAATTGATTTTATGTCCTTTATCTGTATAGAACTTTTTTTTTTCTACTTCTTTCTAATTTTCTTTTATTTCCTAACTCATAACTCTGTTAGATTTTCTTTTCTTTTTTTCACTTTCGCAGTCTCTTTTCTAAATGTGCTTTTCGTATCTTTCTTTTCTCCTCCCCTACCCCCCTTCCCACCCGCACCCTTCTTTTTATTTTTTTTTTCGCTTTTGCTTTCCTATCTTTAATATATTTCCCTGTTGAGTCATTCTCCTTTCTGTATTGTTCTCACTTTTTTGTCCCCCCCCCCCCCCCCCCCCCCCCCCCCCCCCCCTCATTTTCGTTTCTGTCCTTTGTAGATTTATTTCCCTTTCATGTCTTCTTTTTCTTCTTTTTTTTTCCCTCCTTTCGTCAGAGATCTAATTCTTTGTATCTAGCGTTTGCTAGTCTTCTCCTTTTCTTTTGCAGTTTTCTTGTTTTCTTTCTTTTTTTCTTTAAGTTGGCTGACGTTTCCAGCGCGTGTTGCGTCACATGCAGGTGTTGAATCAGTTGATAGATGCACGGCACGCTGCGTGTGACACTGACAATAACAGCACCAGTGCGCAAACCTGGATAGGTTTATGCTTGACACGAAGAGTCGCATACACACTCAAACTCTTTTGCACATACAGAGAGAGAGAGAGAGAGAGAGAGAGAGAGAGAGAGAGAGAGAGAGGGGGGGGGGGGAGGGAGGGAGGGAGGGAGGGAAGGACGAACAGGCAGACAGACAGACAGACAGATAGACAGACAGAAGGGGAAGGAAGGAAGGGAGGGAGAGATAGACCAAAAAACAAACGAACAAAAAAACCAGTCACACAGTCAGAGACGGACGCAGAGACAGAGATAGACAGACAATGACAATGTAAGGAATATTGTTTGCTCTTGTTTTCTTTTATTTGTGTGTGTGTTTGTTTGTTTTATTATAGTGAGGGTAAAGCAGAAACACATCAGGGTTTTTTTTTTCTGCATGCAGCATGAAGTTGAATATGCAAAAAATGACAAAAACCCATAACGACTGAAAAGACAGATACAGATGCACATAACACATACATACATACATACATACAGACAGACAGACAGACAGAAGAGATATGCTGGGAGAGGTCTGTGGAGACGGAGGGCGGATGGAGCTGATGCAAATTGAACACGGAATGGAAATCTGTGTCATTACAATGGATACATGACATATCCTTTTGTCTGTAGCGCTGCGAACCCATCAGTGACGCTTCACCCTGACGTCCGTAGGTACCCGTTAGGTCTTTGTCAGATACATAGGTTGAAAAGGGGGCAGCTGGAAACCTCTTTCTGTCTGTCTGTCTGTCTCTCTCTCTCTGTCACACACACACACACACACACACACACACACACACACACACACACACACACACACACACACACACACACTAAAAAATCAACGACTAGGTTTCCATACTTGAAGGGTCTACTTGAAAGACACGTAGTTATGGAAGAAAGCTTTGTAACGCTGACAGATTCGATTTTCTCGACGACAAAAGGAGGGCTATTTCTTCAGTGATCCACTATCAAGAGAAGTCTTACGTCTCGCGATAAGTAAATTAGGAAACGGTAAAAACGGAAGACCTGGTTTGATTACTGGGGGATGCGATAGAAATCCTGAAACGCGAATAATGAACTTTTTCGTTATCGTCGTTGCCTGGAGCTGGTGCTTTCATCTTATGTAGGACAGGAGATTTAATATGCCCATAAATGAAAACATTTACTTGATGCCAGTGAGAAACTTTATACCATGCTGATAACAAACCGGCTTCAGGGATGGATACAAGAGCAGAACATTATAGCAAATATATCGAGCAGGAATTAGAGGCTATTGTTCTATCGAGTATGTGATCATCTTAACAGTCAAAGTACATGAATAATTTTGTACGAAATGTTAACTTTGTGCAATTTTCATCGATTTGGAAAAATTTGTCACTTTACAACATGTAATGGACTCTGGTCATTATCTTTAGAATCCGAATGATTAGCAAGCCTCTCCTTTGTACAAATAGTATCTAGAGGAGCTGAGTTAAAAGTTTAATCCGATCTGGGACGAAATTAACTTGTTATATAAATGGAGGTCATAGCATCAACTAAGGTGAGTGATAAATCCAGTACTGTTTTCATTTTTCATAAATGAGCGGTGCTAGAATCAATCAGAAGTGAAAATAAAATGCATAATCTACGTGCGATTATTTATGTGTTACATGTTGCTAGTAAAAGGCGTATCCTTTTCATCTCAAAGTGTTGTTGATTGAGAAAGTTTCATGTACATTTTGTAACAGGAAAGGAATTTTATTCACTCGTAGATAGGGGCTAAAGTATACAGTTGTGTGTAGGAAAGACAACTATTTAGCCACCAAGGAAACAAGGACTTGCGGGCAGAGGAGATCTGCGTGTCTTCATGGGGAAGGGAGGTGGGATGAAGGGGGGGGGGGGGGGGTGGGTGTCTTAAAACTGGTTGTCAAGGCATACAAAAAGATTTTGTAGAAATTTAGATTTTTTAGTGCATACTGCCGCATATCACGATCTTGTTTACAGATGCACAGTGCTGTAAGATGAATGTCGCAAAAACAAGACGGGGGAGGGGGGGGGGGGGTGCAAAAAAAAAAAAGAAGAAGAATAGAAAAGACATTGCCCTACTAGCACGCCTGTAAGCTCAACAGACAAATAGGAACGTAATTAGACAATCAACAATGACCCGTTCTGATGACACCTGATGATCCCCTCATCCGTCAAAGAGACAACCAGAGCCACCAAGCATCTCCCGACAGGAAAAGCCTCAAGTCTGGCTGGAATCCCTCCGAGGTTTTTTAGGCAAGGTGTCGACCCTTTCTCTGCGAAGATGATGAGCTGATTCACTTTTGTTTGTTTTGTTTTGAGTTTGTTGTTATTGCTCTTCTAGAGTTAAAAAAAATGTAAACATCATCAATTAAACAAAAAAAACACTGCGGGTAGAGGATTTAGCAGTAACCACAACGTAATCAGTATCATTGATTATCACAGGAAAGATCCTGGACATTATTCATTAACAAAAAAAAAAAAAAATAAAATAAAACTGCGGGTAGACGATTTAGCAGTAACCACAACGTAATCAGTATCATTGATTATCACAGGAAAGATTGTGGCACGTATTGTCTGGAACAGAATCGCTTCATACCTGCTGGATGATATAATCTCATTGAGCCAGTGTGGATTCAGAATGGACATGACTTTCTGTTGGAAAAATTTAGAAGATTCGTGTTTTGGGTCTGAACTTTGCGCATTGTAAGTTATTGCAAACATGGTTTGTTACAATGATTTATTGTGTGTACCTTTCTTGCATTTAGAGAATACTGAAAGATACCAGTTTGATTGGCTTCTGGATAAAATCAAGGAAACATCACGTCTTTTTTTTTCTGTTTCAAAATGTAATCAAAACCTCTTTGTCTGACGTTTATATGCATAACTTGTACAAAGTTGTGGAAACAGATGATATTGGTGAAGACTGATAAAAAATTAAAAACAAGGGTGACAGCTGAAAAATGCTGATCTTCATTGTCTTCAAAGATTTCTGTTCGTCTAACAGGATTTTGCGCAACTAATAACAATGAACCAGTGATCATGCTATGCTTCGAGGGGATCCTCCAACACAAATAATATGCACGAAATGTAAAAACAGAGAACTTGGTGACGAACCTCAAAAACCTGTCGATATATTGTGTAAACTAAAAACGAACCCATGAAAAAATCCTACTATCACAACGTTATTCACGCTATCCTTTTCGTTAGAAATGTAGGTTCCTATTCTCACCTACAGGCTGGCAGATTCTTTGTATAATTATCTAATTCATTAATGATATTAGGAAAGACGGATGAATTCCATAGTCATAAAAAACACTGCTTTTGAAGAAAAGTTACATAAACATTACTTATCCTTATTGCAATTTCGTATATACATATACATGCATACATACATACATACATACATATACGCACGCACGTATCCTCGCTCACACGCACGCACGTACGCACGCATACACATACATACTCTTCCTAACCTGCAAATCAAGGGTTCAAAAGAATGAGAAAAATTTGAAATTTGGAAAGTGTTGCGTTGAAAACAATAATATCTACGTGTCCTAGTGCCGATCCAGTAACACAGCTTTTGACCCTGTCAGCCGCCATGGTCATTGTCCGCACACCTCAAACGTGATGGTGAACCAACGTTATCCGCATTATCCACCCCTTTCTATGGCGCCTGAGGACGGTGAGAGTACCCATCATTTCATCCACCAATACGTCACCATTTATGGTGGGTTGGAACCAAAATATGGCACAACTCAATCAGAAAAGAATTCCTGTCTGATCGGTAGCAGCATTAATCTTGTTTGCATGGAAGGTGAAGTGGATTATAGATAAAAAAAAAAAAGGAAGCTGAATCAGAGACTAGATTGTTGAAACTTTGTAATGGTTCTTTGTTTGTGTCTCATTCATTGATATTGAGATACGGCCTGATTCGCTACATTTTGTAAGCTGCCTTGCGATTGGTACATGGTAAATTCGTAATTCACATGTGGGATGGCCAGTGTTACTGAAAATGAATTCGTCGAGTGGTCAAAGGAAACTGCTGAAAAATTACATTTATCAAAACTACAGTAATTATCCATCACCATTAATGAAAACAAAATCTCAACATTCTCTGGCTCGTCATGCCCTGCTCTCCTGGTGACCTCAGTTTTTAATTCC